>PVIC010010280.1:0-43638 GCA_004025085.1 Thryonomys swinderianus | reverse complement strand
GATGAGGGGAAGGAATAAATATGATACAGAAAGAAAATAAAAGAGCATGTATAAAGGGGGTAAGGAGGTGTGGGTGGGTAGGGATATGGGTAAAAATGAGAATTAACTTGTGTCATATACTGGTACAAATTCCCCAATGTTATACATGATTTTGAGATGTATATAAATTGTACCAATAAAGAATTCAATTTATAAAAAATATGCTCTTCATACCCTCAATAAATTAATATTTCTCAAATAACAGTTTATCATGCCAATTCCTCACAGAATATTAGGAATGCTTCTTACGTGTACAACATCTTTATGTAATTTCCTATTTAATCATTTTTATTTATTAAATAAAAGCAGTAGTTCTGAGACAAATAATACTGAGGTCAAAAGAGTCTCTGATTTGGCATGAGAAGCAGATTCTTGGGGGAAGACTACAAGCCCGGGAGGGCAGGGCGCCTATCAGTCTGTCCTCCTTACCATTGACTGTACACCACTTCCACATATTACAGTATCAGAAAACACTTAAAATTTAATCAAATCTGATTTCCACAGTGTCTAGTTCTACGTCCTGTCACAAGTCTAAATTCCTTCCCATCAGCCAGGGTTTCCTTAGGTCCCCTTGCTGGCTTCTCTCCAGGCTGCCCCCCAAACACCACCACTTGATGAGCACAAGCAAGCTAGGGTTTACAACTTCCAACTCTTTCACAGGTATTTTTGCTTTAGGCATCAACTTTTCTGAAAGACACATAAAGTGAGTGTAGTTATTCTGGCGTGATCGATGAAGAAGCAAAACATCAGAAAATATTTCCAATTTATCTCTTGTGACTTATAGTCTGGGGTTCTTTTATCATTCTTGCACCTCTAATAACCCACGGCCACAGACTTTCACTTAACCTATTTCTATGCCCACTTCACTCATCACCTCCTCCTAATCCTACCTTACAGTATTTTCTTCCTACTTTTCCTCTGGCACTGGTTCCCATTCTATCTGTCTAAAATATATTTTTTGATGACTTTGTACTGAATCATATTCCCCTTCCTAGTTCAGTTTGGACAGTACCATCTACCAGGTGATAATCTACATATGACTTAACAATTCTCTCTAAACAGAATGGACTTTATTACAGGGAGAAATTGTATCATCCACTAGTTTTACATGTCCCTTCACAACTAGTAGTAAGCAATTGACAATTTTCCTTATACTTTGAAGAAGAACAGAAAAATATGAGTATCCATGGCTTAGTAAAAAATCTAGCTTAAATGACAGCGAGAGTGACTTTAACAGCATTTATATCTTACAATGATTCTAGAGTTGAAAGGCAACCTAATTTTTGATAACTTAAAAGTCTTTTGCTTATGAATTCAAAGATTCTTATGAATAACTACCCGCCTATTTTTTACTTGAAGCAAGACACTAGAAACAGACAAATGGGGCAAGAATCATTAGCTGCCCTTTATAACCAGAGGAAAACAAATAGGCCACAGATTTAACCACTGTAGATTGAATTCAGCACCCCTTTTCTCACAATAAAATTGGGAGGGGAGAAAAAAGGTGCTTTTATAAGATAAAGTAGCAGTCCTCCATAACATTATCTTCAAGTTAGTAAATATAAGTAAATCCATTTGAGGTTATTTTCCTTTTACTATGAGTACTGCATTCTACAAAACTATATATTGGGTAAAGTAGTACTTAGATTTATTTACCCAAAGGCTACCTATAGTTCATCTATCCCAAAACATGATTTTTTTTCACCTATATTTTAGGCAACCTATTTCATAACAATCCTTGTTATCTGGACTCTGAATTAGTCCTTTTAAGACTTAGACCATGGCATAAAAAAATGTTTTCCTGTTTCCAAACTGAGCAAAAAATTTTTTAAGTAACCAAAGTCAATATATGTTTAAAATTAAATTGCCTCATGTACTGAGCATGCTGGCACTGTTAAAACATAACAAGAAGAGATGCAGACCCAAGCAACAACCAGGCCTCTTCTTTGTACATGAAATTTGTGGGTGGTGAGAAAAAACATATGGTATTGAAGTTGAAGAAGGTAGTTGTAATTCTCCATGCTTATCATCAACATTTTCAAATCACACAATTCTGTACTGCAGTGTTCTCTTGGCTCACACTCATAATTCTTTTTAACTCTACAGAGTAGGGAAGTTGGTGAATGTGGAAAGAGATAAAGATATGGGCAAAGTTTCTTAAGGGGTTGAGTAAGATAAGTATTTAGATATGTGGAAACTGAATTTCACATTAAATCAAGAAAGGGTAATATACTGGCTTATCCCCTCTACCTCAAAGAAAGATGGAAATCCTAAGACAAAGTAGACTGCAGGAAAGTTTAAAGTGTAGATGCTTTACAATTATTCAGGGCATTTATGCTAATTGTACTGACAAAGAGTCTAGGATTATTTTGGTTCCCTCACTAAAAATATTAAAAAGAGCTGGGCTGACATAAAGGATATGTAAAAGCAGAGTTTTATTATAGACAACAAATTTGTTAAAGAATGATTCATGATAGATTATTTTATTGAAGCTAGTAATAAGTTTAATTACAAATCTTTTCAAATTTTCCTTTAACTCAGTAAAGAAAAGAAGGCACAGTTTATCTTCTAGAGGGAGGAAAAAATTATTTGTGGGAACATTATGGCAAAGCTAATGTAATCCCTAGAAGTTTAAAATTAAAATGGGGGGAACCAGAAAAATATGGCTGGGGCTGGTGTTACATGATTACACCGAGCACCTTTTGTTGAGACAAGGAGAAGATTTATGTTCTTCAGTAAAAGAATGTGTGTCATGTGAATGATAGTGAAAGGTAACCAGACAGAGGCTGATGCAGGAGATAAGGGTGCAAATGCTCACTGAGTCACGTGTTGGCCAGGGACACGCAGAGGGCAGAATGTTAAATACCTCTGCACAGGCCCTGGAATGATCACAGATGATTTTTCTTTTTAAAGTGTGCTCTTCCCTTTTCCATGTTACACATCTGTGAACTGTTAAAAATTAAGACACATCTGAAGTAAAATTTATATAAAATATACATACAGTATGGACCAAAGGAAAGTCCAAGTCATTAAGGGCAATAAATAACACACACATGTAATTCCAGCTACTCTGGAGGCTGAGGCAGAAGAATTGAAAGTTTGAGGCCAGCGGGGCAATTTATTAAAATCTTATTTTGAAATACATTTTAAAAAATGAGGATGTAGCCACACGGCCTTAGGTTTGAACTCCAGTATTTCAAAAACAAACAAACCAAAGGAATAACTACCTGGATTCCAAATGGGACAGAATGATTATGTTGCCAACACATGCATGGATGACAGCCAACCATCCTGGTGAGTCTGGTTCAGTTTTTCAGCTGTATTTTATGATAAAGCAGTTCAATTAAACACGGGTAAAACATAATGGTCAATGTCCAGTTTAACAGAAAATATGTCATTCATCCTGCCTAACTTTTCAAACCAGAAGTAAATTTTCCCATCTTTTGGATGCCCTGGGTTTCTATTTATCACATCCCTGACAGTAGTCATGTATTTCACTTCTCTTTTCTGCATCACCACTTTTTCCCCCTTTGAGGGTTCCCGTACTCCACATGTAGCTGCTAACAGCAAATAAGTAAGCAGTTGTTGGACTGAGTTGCTCCCTTCTTCTTGTCCTGGTTTGCAAGTTGACAATCAATTGCAGGAAGTGCATGATGGCTGCCTATTGAGTGGAAAAGTGGAAAATGCAGAAGAAAGGCCTTTTTACCTTCCATGTCCATACCAGTGGGAACACGAAAACCAACAGGACAGTAAATAAGATTTGATTATGGATGCCAGTTGAGATGTCAGGTGTAATGAAAAGTGCTTTGTACAGCACAGAAAAATAAATGCAAAAGCAACTTGAGAAGAGATAATAGAACTCATCAGAGAAAGCTTCACAGAGCAGACAAAATTAAAGCCATGTTTTGAAAAATGGCAAATCCACAGATGGATACAAACTAGAAGGTACAGGGAGTTGCCATTCATTGACAGCTTGTTATGAGCTGTGTTATACAAAGTCAATGTGATTATTTTTGACTTGTAGTGGAGAGATACAGGACTGGAGGAATTTAGTAACAAATTTCCAGAGATAAACTTCTCTTATGTGGTATAACTTGGAAGCAAATCCAGATCTGGCTAAACTTAATGTTTGAACATTGCACTACACTATTGGAGAAGGAATTATGCAAGGAGTAAGAATGATGTGTGATAAAAACAGATGATCTCCCTGGCTGACTAAGCAAAGCATCCTAGATATCATGTGTACCAGTTATTTAGTTTCATAAAGTGCCTGTGATCTGAAGAGAACACAAGATAAGATTAAATCAGCAGAACCGCTGGCAAGTTAAAGGGACTCAGGCTCTGGAGATGGGAGTGCAGTGTTCTAAGACCTCAACAAAGAATTCATGTTCTTTGTGGGGTATTTTCTGTGGTGTAAGGCTCTTCTGCTCCAGTCTATACACAATCTTCTCCTCCCAAGGGCTTTGGAGATTTATTGTTTCTGAATTAAAATTTCTCAACATTTCTGAGGAAGGAAGAACAGGCCAAATAAAGAAAAGTTGCAGGGAGAGATTTTTTTAGTTGCCTGAAATCAGTGCAGTGCTGCTTACAATGTTAAACCTTTTCACTCCCGAGAACAGAGAGTTGTCTTGGAAGGCCTTCTCCAAGAAAATAACTAGCTTGGGGAACTGGTTGGACACTTAGCATCATGCTTATATATTTACAAATTCACAATCGTGAGCCTTATTTAGGAAACTCCAGCTTACTAATGTGATGTAAGGGTTAAGCACAGGGTCTCTGGCTCGGTTTCTTATGGTATCTTCTCCACTAACCTGTTGTGTAGCTGTGGGCAGTTTTCTTTGGGTCCCATGTTCCAGATCTGTCAAGCGAGAAAAACAATACTACCTACCTTACAGGATTATTGTGAGGATTACTTCTTTTTTGAGACAGGGTCTTGCTTTGTAGTTGAGGCTGGTTCTGAGCTCACTAGGTAGCCCAGGCAAGCCTCGAACTCAGCAATCGTGAGTATTACTTTTGATTGTCCAAGTAAAGCTCTTAGATAATCCTCAGAGCTAAAGCACCTAATGTGTTGGAGAGGGGGATGTTAGAGCCACTCCCAATGATTTTTACTCTATTGTTACTACTCCATTTCTAGTTTCTTGGATTATTGTTGTTTCCATTAAGTTGTTTCAGATTCAAAAATGTTTTTCTTCACTGTCTTGCTAGATCTGACTCATCATTGCACTCAGTATTGTTTAGAATGTGCTCTAAGTCAAACCTATTAAACTGAAATTCTTATGTTTCCTTTAAAGAATGCCACAGTGAAACATTCTATATTTAAGACAAGTTAGTATCTATACTATGGTAAGAAATAAACCCCAATTTACACATATTCCATACATTCCCTATATATACAATGAATAACACCACACACACACACACACACACACACATGTGCACACTCACACACCTTTTGTGGTTTGTACAATTGTCTACCACTTGACACTGGAACTTGGGGTATTTTCCATCTTGTAATTTCCATATCAGGTTTTTCACTTTGAGTACACAAACGGGCATAGGGAGTAAGGGAGAGAGAAAGGGAAGGAGGAACAAGGCAAGGAGAAAGAGCAACAGCGAGGAAGTAGAAGACCAAGGGAGTCTGAACTGCCATGCACCGGAAGTGATACATCATTTCTATTACGTCACATCAGTAATAATGTCTCATATGCACACAAACATAGATATAGGCTGGGAAATGCAGAGACACATCTACAAGAACAATCAGTAACTAATGTTCCCTTATGTAGTATTTCACAGTACACTCATGAGGTTTTAGTCAAAGGTCTCTGAACTAGAATGAGGGACCTGATTGGTCCTGAATATGGCAGGTGGATATTCCTCAAAGGCAATGTACAGAATGAAAGCATTTCCATGAGTACGCTCTTGGGTAAGGAAAAGACATTCAGAATCACCTTTAGTAAAGACCTTCCTTTGGTTCCTAATAGATGATATGAGAAAAATGGCCAGAATTGTGTGAATAACCTGATAAAAATTTGGAAGACTGTTACTGTGTAAATTCAAAATGCTAATAATAATAATAATAATAATAATAATAATAATAATAATAGAGCAGTTCTTGAGACAATTTTACTAGAGCTACTCCAGAGTCCTTTCCTATAATATTAGCTGCTGAAAGACTGGTTCTTGAACCATACCGAGTCCCAAAGTAGATCTTGCTCTTATCCAAACACATGGGTCACAACTGTTGGTCATGACTTCCACTCCAACAAATTAATACTTTTTCTTAAACTTAGACTCTCAATTTAAGGAAGTTATCTAAAAATAGCAGATTTTCTAACTTTTGTTTTTCCTCAAGGATTTTACTAATTTTTGTTCTTTTTTCAAAAGTTCTCAGCAAGCTGCATGTATTATGTCATGAATTACTTGAAATTTTTTGCAGAGTACATGCATATATGTGAATGCTTTCCTACAGGCCCACAGACTGATGGAACATAAAGGCAAAAGGAAAGAATTGTTATGTGTATAAAATAATATTCAGTGCTTTGGAAAAGATAGGTAAAATTGAGTTACCACTATACCACCACTATCACACACACACACACACACACACACACACACACACACACGTCCTAGTGTTTGTCTTAAGAAAAGTAATATAGATTGGAAAAAGGCATTATAAAATAGAGGATTTTGCTTGCAAATTTCTTCAGAAGCATCTGTAATTTTTCATTTCAATTTAAAGAAATTAAAAGTGATCATCATAAAGGTTTGATTGACATGTTTTATGAAAGAAAAACCATAGAAAATCTCAACTATATCAAAACTCAGAGGTTTTAAATTAAAATGTTTCCATAAATATTTTTACATCTTAATTTTATTAACTTATTCAATAATACCATCTTTAAGGCCTATAGCATTCTGTAGTATGATGATAGAGAATTTTGCAACTTGAGTTCTTCTGATTTGCCATTGTGAAAGAGTTCTGTAAGTCTTACATAGTTTTATCAAGCAATAGACAAAGATACATTTACACAGAAACAGTTTATATATACACATATTTTTAATCTTAGTTTGAGTTACTATAAAACTGGATAACTTAGACAACAACTATTTTTTTCCTAATTCTGGAGGCTGGAAGTCTGAGATCAGGGTAACAAGGATTCTGGGCTAGGCTGTTTTCCTAGTATCCAGATAGCCACTTTCTTACAAGAGGCCTAAACCTACTCAAGAGGGGACAGCCTCATGACCTCACCAACTCCCAAAGGCCCAACGTCTAGATACCATCCAACTGGAATTAAGGTTTTGGCATATGAATTTTGGAAAGACACATTCAATTATTTGTACCCCTATAATGAATATATGAATCTTTCCCAGGAATATTTCCTTATTGATCACTTCCTTTTTAAAGGATTAATAAAAATTTCTAGCCCACAAGTGAACAGGTGATTAGAGGAAAAATCAATATTCAGTGAACCTTAGTTCCCTTCATTCTTCCCTATATTTGTCAGGAGTACACTTCCTGGTGAAACAGGGATCCTTAATGTTTGAGGTGTCCCTGACTAGAACAAGATACTCAGTTCCTTGAGGTATTTGGTTCATGTCTTTTTTTTTTTTTTTTTTGCTTGTCAGTTTTGCAAATACAATTTTGCAGGAGTGTTGGTTCAAATGAATTGGCTCTCTTAGAGGGGGATCTAGCCTTTATTTAGGATTCAGGTTATTTATGCATCTGGTCTCTAAACAATTGGCATTCTCAGATCCAAGGACACAATCTTGGTGGACTGTTCTTCCTGCCATCTTACTTTCTCTTTAAATCCACTTGTCATGCAAATTATACTAATCAGCCCTTCCCCATGCATGAGAGTGCACACGACATGCAACAACACATAAGCTGTACCCTGATAAACTCAAGAAATGTTTATGGACTAGTAAAGTGTCAGAAATCCATGTGCAGTTGCAGCCTAGGTGTACCACTGGGCAGGGAGAATGAAGAAACCTTTGCACACCACACTGGGTAGGAAAGCTTTGTTCTTGGTGCTGTAGAAAAATAAGATATTTCCTTCCATAAGAAAAGGAAGAGACTAGCCGAGAGTAGAGATGAGCAGGCAAATCTAAGTAAAGGGAGGACTATGAAAGAAGCCATGAGTGCCAGCAGCAGTGTGAACTGTCATTCCAAATTATCTCCTTCAGCCACTTCCTTCTAACAGGTTCCTATTCTCAAGCCCCATTGACACTCCTGCTCTCTGGAGCTCCTCCAGGCCCAGTGAGAGCTCCACTGTCTGCTCACAGAGGAGGCTCAGAGCATGTATTATGCTGGACCCACAGACTTCACAGAAATACACTTTTTGGGACAAAAAGGCATCTAGGAAAATATCTGTACAAGGAGCAAAATATTCCATTCTCCTAAATGTTTTCCTAATTCCTCTAAAAAAACCACACCTTTTTGCTACAGTTCTGTCAAGTAGCAAGATCAATAGTTTAATATGTAAACTTTGGCTTTCATTAAAACTATTGTAATCCTGGGAATAAAGAAACCTAAAGAAAGTTGAAAATATTCAACATTTTCATTTCACAAAAAATTTGGATATCTACTATGTTCGTTAACTATTTCTTACATGTTGCATGGATTAAGAGAGTGTATTAATTTTAGACTGATTAATAGTGTAAGAGGTAGGAACTACATGATAGACAATATGTTTCTCATAGTAATTGAAAATATATATATATAGAGAGAGAGAGAGAGAGAAAATGTCAAAGTACTGATATCTGTGGAACACAGTTTGAAAAATACTGATGCAGACTGGATGTCTACATTTGGCTAATAATCTAGGCTCTAAATGTATATCCCAAAGTTAGCTCACACCATCCCAAGCAACTTACTTCATGACCAAAACTACTAATCATTACTGTTGGTAAGCTGCTGCTGTGCATAATGTTGTTTTAATAATAATAACAATGGGTGTTGACACAATGGTTCCAATTACTATGATTATTCTGACCAAAATCTGCCAACATGAGTCATCCTTTTCTTGTTCCTCTCTTTGCTTCGCATAGCACTCTGACGGAATAATAAAAAGCACAATCTGATATTATGGGAATAGTGCAAAAACTATGTAGACTGAAACAGTAAAGGAAAAAGATACTTCACCTTCAAAGTGAAGCTAGAAAATCAATGCACTGTTTCTCTTTATATGACGACATTCACGTAAAGCACCAGCTGAGCATCTTGCAGCGTTCTGTGCACGTGAGCATTTTCAGGAGGGGCTGCTGCTTCCTGAGAGCCCCAAACTTGTTTTCCATAAACCAAGGGTGAGTGGTCTCTGTCTAGTCATAAAGATTGATCTCTAAGCAATGAAGAGGCATCTTCAGACTCCATTTCCTGAGAGTCACGGTTTCACATTTGGTCCAAAACAACAGACCCTTCCAATAAATAAATTAACCTTACTAGACCGAGCTCAAACAGATAGGTTTCCTTGGAAATCGAACTGAGCAAAACAGACAAAGCTAGTCTGAGCAACTAGTGCATTCCTACGTGCCCACCACAGCTTCCAGTCATCCCTGGTCCCTCAGCATTTAATACATATCTGCTGTGCTTCCCAAAGGAAATGAGTCACCCTCCTTTTGCGGCCTTCATCAGCATTTGTTCCTTAAACACCCCTTTATAAATCCCTTAATAATCAAATAACTGTCCAGCCTTTCATGATTTTGTGGTACATATCTTTTTTGCTAACTAATTAACAATTTTTGTCCTACATATGTTGTGTAATAGTAGATTCTGTCCTATCCCCACAAAACATATTAAGCTTAATAAATATATTTATGAGAATTACTTTGTATAGTCCTTATGCAATCAGCCATGCTGGGTATGATGGCCCAAGACGATGAAAACCCATTGACTTTTTGTAGCAAATTAGTCTACCACCTAATCGGTGAACCCTGCTAAGCTTTTGAATTATGACGAGAACCAGCAGCTCAGTTAGAACACTCAAATGAATTATATCAATTCATAAACTTGTTCATGTCCAGATTTCATTAGCCACACATTAACAGCATTTTATGTTTATTACTGCTCTGACATAATCTATAAATAACTGAAATGCTAATCATAGTGTTCTGCCGGGCATCATCATTTAATCATAAAGAGATACATTATTATAAACTATAATAGATAATAACAAGTCTGGGTCAATGGCCGCATATTAAAAGATCACAATTATATCCTATAAGGGTATGTACCTCATACATTTGGTGACACATAGGCCCATATCTAATCATTTGCAAATGTTTCCCCTCTGACATACTTATAGTACAAGGTGACACAATTAAGAAAATAAGCTTGTAAAACAGTACAATCCTTGAACATCAAAGTAAACA
Source organism: Thryonomys swinderianus (assembly GCA_004025085.1). Lineage (NCBI taxonomy): Eukaryota > Metazoa > Chordata > Mammalia > Rodentia > Thryonomyidae > Thryonomys > Thryonomys swinderianus. The sequence continues at coordinate 33,228 of PVIC010010280.1, read as the reverse complement.
GAGAACAATTAATAGTGGGAGAAAACATCTTCTTGCCAATGCCAATTCAATTAACTCTTCATTGTTAGGTTTGTTTTCAGCAGAAAAGGAATTTGTGCTCCAAATAGTTAGAAAAACCAAAAGTAACTTTAAAAAATAATACATGTATCTAATCAAAATGTAACTAGAAAAGGTATTAAATAAAATAAAAATCAATTGAGTTCCAATTGTAAAAGGAAGTGTTACACTGATTAGATCTCCCCCAATTCTATTAATGGTCTAATGCATACCGCAGCACAGTAATTTTATAAAGCACTATAAAATAATTTCCGGTCTGAATATTCACATTTCCTTATAGTAGGCAATAAATTTCAAACTTAGCAAAGCCCCCAACCTTGAATGGCCCCACTCTTATTGCTCATGCTAGGATGCTGTCATCACTGTCTTGTTTTGACTAGTTGATGACGGAGCACTGATCAAGTTTGGATATTGATTTAACAAGATGATAGGTTCACTACCTTTGCTGCTTGTGTGATTCCTGTGTTTTTGCTTCAGGAAAATATCCTGATGAAATACCAGCTGCTACTCAAATAATTTCTAAAAGAGATTATCAGCTGAAAGAGTTCTGAATGAGGAATGAAGCTGACCCAGAGTCCAAGAATTAATGACAGATTATTAAACTAAAGCATTTTATACCAAGAATTAGCCACTAATTTAAAGTCTTAGTTGAACAGGACAGGGAGATGGAGCCTGTCATTGCCAGCACTTGCACCTCAGAGCTCAGGGTGAACCGAGGGAGATAAAGAAAGGAATGTAAAACACTATGGAAACCAACCTCTGGAGACTTAATATTCTGATCAGCTCACCTCCAAACATCTGGCTCTTAAATGTTCAAGCACAAAAACAAGAGAGCTAATGAAAGCAGCACATATTATCTCTCCCATCAATGTACCTCACAAACACCTGCTAAAATTAAAACAAATTGAATCTTGATTGCTGATTAAGTACCCCTTCTTTAGCTAGATATTCTGTCATTATTTGCCCTGGCGCACAATGCATAAACTGATGAATGGCGAGTGGTGGGCTGCAGCAGCAAAGGTGGATAAAAGGCGATTCAAAGTAGATGAATATAAATGGGAGCAGATTAACTTTGTGTACTCTAACCTTGCAAAACAGTGAATTTTCACCCCCTCCCCCAACCCGAGAATAAAAGTGATAAAACTACATTTAAAAGAGAAAGGTAAGCTCCTTGCATACTATAGTCGTTCCCCACCCACAGCAAAATTCCTTAGCAACCTGGTCTGGTTACATTTAATTTCCTCTCTACAACTTGGTGACTAAGTTTAAAAAATCCCCTTGACCTGTACTGTATTTCTGAGTACTTTATTTTGTTTTCTTGCTGCTGCAAAGGCTTTGTTTTAATTAATTTACTTTTGGATTTGCAAACCATTCTACACAGGACAGTAATACCAAAAACAGAACCCCCAAGCCACATTTGGTTTGTCCATATCTAAAACAATATACTTTTATTTTTTTCTTTATTACATTACATGATTTGCTGCCAATAAACCAAGAGACTATTCAGTGTGCACACTTCACTTAGAATAAAAATACCCATTTGAGTTTTCATCACACATATATAAATACCTTTCTACACGAACAATGATGACAGATGTGTGGCTAATCTACCATGTTAACTTCATTTGAGAAATTGTGGTTTTGTTCAAACTTTATTAGCTAAACTAGAATTGATCCTGATAAGTTTTAACTCAATATTTTACCTGCCTCAAGTATATTTCCAGAATTCATACAACTCAACGGCTCCCTTATATTTGGCATACATTCATATAAATTTCCTGTGAAAATAATCAACTGGTATTTGTTCCAATGTTTTTTTGATTTAAAGAGAAGTGAGAGAAATAATAGCATGTAAATCCTCCTTAACATCACAACCTACATGACCTGCATCTATTTATTTATTTATTTATTTATTTTGACTGACACAATAGGGTCATTGCAGCACATATGTCTGGCATATGCGTTTTCTCATTCATGTTTATGCTGGATGCAAAAAAGTAGCTTCAAATGATAGGTTATTCCACGATCTCATAGAGGGCATCAGACAAAAGGGAAAGAAATGTCCATGAATCACTTATTGTTTCTTGACTCCCTTTTTTTCTTATTGCATTCTAAATTATTTAAATATACTATTAGGCATCATATTGGAAAAAACAGATGTTTTCTAATTATGAACTGATTTTACAGTGTGATGGTGTCACATATTTAAATTACAAATACACATTTTTAGCATTCCAGCTGTGCTTTACAAGAGTTTAATTTGCTTCTTCTGATATGTCACATTGCACCTGCCTTTTTAAAACTCCTATAAATGTAAAACATTACTCAAACACAATTATTAAGACATGTTGAAGAATTCTAAAGATTCTGAGCAGCTTATAGAAAATGAACTTTATATAAAGATTCAATAATGAATCTACCAAATGTGTATTTAGAATAACATTTACAAATATTTTTAGAGCAATATGAATTTGGACTGATGATTTGTGTATGTATATATGGATTACAGTAGTATATAAAATTCAACTTTATTTTTACAGCACCTTTAACTGTATTTTCAAGCACAATCATGCAAATTTGAATTTAAAATACCTGCTGTATATTAATAACATGAAAATAAAAATCTTTTTTTAAGAACTGTGAAGCTTTGTATTACATAGGATGTAAAAAACATACTTTGCCCAAATAGTATTACTTAAATTACAATTCCTGTTGTCCTTAAGGCCAAGTCTAAGATATAACACATTGAGCAATCATTTCACAACAAAAAGTTGGAAAGAAGCAGGGCGTGGTGGCTCACGCCTGTAATCCCAACACTTGGGAGGCAGAGGCAGGAGGATTGCTGAGTTCGAGGCTTGCCCGAACTACATAGTGAGCTCAGAGCTAGCCTGAACTACAAAGCGAGACCCTGTCTCAAAAAGGAAAAAAAAAAAAGTTGGAAAGAACTGAAAATCTTGAATTAACATACACTCTCCTGAACAACCTGTGATCATGTAGATGATGGTGATGTACCCAGTTTTGCTATATTATCATTACTGTATTTTATAGCGGATTGTTGTAGAAGCACTTGCCTGACTCACAAAAGGTTCAATGATAACTTTAGTGATAAAGGTTCAAACCAGTGATGGCAAACTTTTTAGACACCTAGTGTCAAGCTCCAACCCAAAACTCATTAATATATTGCAAAGGGTCAACACTGCAATTAAACCTGAACACTGAGGTTTTAGTTTAGAGAAAGAAAAAAAAAGTATACATTAACATCTTTTATCTTAAAAGAAAAATGTAATGATATGCCATAGGTTTGTTACCACTGGACTTTAAACTTTCATGCCTTGATTATTAAAACAAACAAATTCACATATATATGTGAATGAAGATAAATTGAAAAGTAAAAATATCAACAACTAAATAGATCTTAATATGGGATATCAGAAAAAAATAGAAATGGACTATATCTTCTATTTCTGAAAGTTTCAGGGATATCTTAAATTCTAAAATGAATTTAGAGATGTCTACATGTAAGATATACACAAAAGGAATATTCATTTAGATACTATACGTAAGAGGTGCTTATTTTCCAGTATAAGCCCTAAAAATACATTCTGGTTCACAAATGTATATCTGTATTAAAAATACAAGAAAATAACTCAGTAGGAACAAGGCAGGTGTGGTGGCACCATGCCAGCAATCCCAGCTCTCTGGAAACTGAGGTAGGATCACAGATTCAAGGCCAGCTTGGGTAACATACGGAAACTTTGTCTCAAAAAAAAAAAAAATTAAAAGGCCCAGAAATGTAGTTCAATGTGAAGGTGTTATACCCACCCTATATACTCAAAAGAGAAACACAACAAGTCTAACTTTCATCTGATCTGTCTTAAAAGAGGAAGTAGTGGATTTCTCCCAATGCTGCCTGGAAGAACTGACATGTTTAAATGATAGTGTGGGGTGTTTCTCCCCCTTTAACTATTTTCACAATAATGGCTGAAAATAAGCCATTTATAATCCTTTCAAATCATAATATGGCTAAGTGATTTATTTCTGTAAAAATTGACTTCACTGTCCTCAGAATAAAATATTCAAGACAAAGCCAATAAGAAAGTATACATGGAGAAACTGCATCACCCACACCAAGTAAGTAGCTATCATAATGGTGAATTGACTTTTTAAAAAGAGAAGTCTGAAGATTAAATGAGGATGGTAAAAGTATACGGTAATAAATTTTACTAGCAAACAAATAAAATCACATTGTAAAACCTTTCCCAAAAAGAGGCTTTAACTGCAATGCATAATCATATATAAAAACCTAAAATGGAAATTTTTATCCATTAAAGTGTGAACAAGCTAATACAGAATAAATGGGAGGGCATTTGTAACTATAAAGTATTCAGCCAGCACTCTTATTGAACAAAGACCTTATTTTAATGATAAGGTTATGACTGCAAAATAAAGTATTTCTGTCAAATACAGAACTTTCAAAGGGATCCATCCGTAAGTCAGAAGCTTTGATGGTCCACCACGGTCAGACACTGCTTATCTTGCCCAGATTTCTTATGAATCATGGGGCTTCTATTCTGCTCTCTGGTCTCAGCTCTGAGTGAACCCTGACTAGTTAGTTCCCTGTAACTTCCTATTTTTTAATTCTCAGAGCCATCGGGTGGAGCAATACAGGTAAACTGAGAGTGAATTCCCGACTTTGGTTCTGGCTACCAACCATTCTATATATGCCACACATTACATCTTCCTCCTCATTCGGGATGTGGCTCTCTGCTTCATCCAATCAACTGTGGCCCATCTCCAGGTCCCAAAAACTAAGTGTCAGGCAGGGAGCCAGAGGATGAAATACAGTGGCTCCAAATAAACTTTGAAAAGGAGCCTAAACTGAAGATGTATAACAGCAGGCAATTCGTAATTATTTCAAAAACAAGTAACAATCATTAGACTCAGTATGTCATAAAATGATAGTGACAGTCCTTGCTATAAGTATGAAAGTTTCTTACACTTATAGAACCAGCTGCACTAATCTAACCAAGGAGAAGAACATGAATTCAAAAGAAGCATGCACGAATGAGAGATATCTTTAAAGATACTTCCCTTGGAGTAATCAAAACTTGAGAATTGAAAGACAGTTTCCTGAAATGTTATTCTGAATACACAGCTGAGATCTCAATGAACAGAGTATTTTACTTCGGAATAATCAGATTAATAGATGGAATTGCAAAGATCTTTTAAACATTATCAGCTGAATCAAACTCCCTGATTCTTGGCTTCTTAGCACTTTGTGGCAATTTTCCTTATATATCGCTCTTATTCATTATGCATAAGTTTAATAGATGCTTTAATATAAACACAAAAATTGTACCCAGTGTTTTCACATGAACAACAATGAGATTTCTAGCTTTGGACCTCACAGAAGCTTAGGTTTGATCTTCTATTAACTACTTTCAATAGGAGCTGCATCTCTATTATTATGTAAGGTATTAGGGGCCCATGATCCTTTTTTGTACATTTTAAAAACATCAAGAAATAGTGTGAAATTCTCCAGGACAAAATTTATATAATCAAAGAATGAAGCCTTGAAACAAGGCAGGGGGAAAAACTTAGAAGTTCTGCTAATCTCTACTCTATACCCCTTCCCAGCAACAGGTGGTTTTGTTGGCCACAGAATGGAGAACTTAGTAGGGGCTGCTTCATGAGATAACCAGAGTTGATCCATACCACTGGACCTCCCACTCTCAACCTGTCAGGCCCTCCTGTTGCATGTTCTTTCCTAGCCTATCATTCTAATAGGAGGCCATTTGCATGAGTAGAACAGACAGGGACATACTGAATCTGAGACAGAAATGTATGAATCAACAAGAGCTTGGAAGAGATGTGGTTCAGAGATTACAAATTTTACATATTACTTCTAGAAGGAGAAAAAAATCCAAACAATGGTTAAAATGATTCAGAGGGAGATGACCAAAATAGAATAGAAAAAAAAAAATTCTCTCCAAAAGAATGTCACTTGGTGGATGATTGGTTAACACTGGACATTTGGTTGTCAATTTAAAATTTCAGATTTTTCTGGGTGTGGTGGCTCACGCCTATAATCCCAGCACATGAGAAGCAGAGGCACGAGGATATTGTTTTTTGTTTTTTTTCCTTTTTGAGATAGGGTCTCGCTTTGTAGTTCAGGCTGGCCCTGAGCTCACTATGTAGTCCAGGCAAGCCTCGAACTCAGCAATCTTCCTGCCTCTCCCTCCCAAGTGCTGGGATTACAGGCGTGAGCCACCACGCCCGGCACTGTGGTATGTGATATTGATTGCTGGCAGGCGTGAGTCACCACACCCAGCATTGTATGTGGTTACCAGGGATCGAACCCAGGACCTTGCGCTTGCGAGGCAGGCGCCGGAACCACTGAGCTAACCCTCCAGCCCGAGGCACGAGGATTTTGTGAGTTTGAGGCTTTCCTCAGCTACATAGTGAGCTCAGGGCTAGCCTGAAGGACAAAGCAAGACCCTGTCAAAAAAAAAAAAAAAAATCATAAGATTTTTTTTTTTTAAACAAAGAAAGCTGTGAAGTTCCAAGAAGCAGCCAATAGCCTAGCATGGACCAACATCTGGCCACACATAACCAATCATACCTCATGCTTGCAAAAGCTAACCAACCAAAACCAAAAACAAAACAGTTTATCAAAAGATTCTCTGACCTACAAGCAGAGGACAACAGCATACCAGAAGTAAAGAAAAAGCACATGTGCAGAAATGCTTTCCTTAACTAGAGAGAGAGAGAGAGAGAGAGAGAGAGAGAGAGAGAGAGAGAGAGAGAAAGGATCTTCACACTTTTCTCATTAAATTCAAGACACATTTCCTTAAAAAAAGAGAATTTCAAAATTATCAGAAAACACTAGTTTGTGAAAAGATGTACTTGAGATACATGTGTAGGGGATACAGAGGAAAAATACAAAGAATCTAGAACCCTGCTATTATAAATAAATCTATGATACAGAAGTAACTTATAGGAGCTGAGGGTGATCTTACTGCAGCATCTGTCAGCCAATTTATCTGGCTATCCTGACAGTCAGGGTTGGTTTGGCTGAGCCAATTGACTGGGAGCAATAGGAGAGAAAAGCTAGCAGACACAAACATTTGTCATAAATCTGAGACATAATATTAAACATATCAACTATAAAAGAAAATGTTAACTAGCAGAAGTACTTTGAAAAACAGCCTAAGATTTTATAGTAGTACAAAATATTCTTTTGCTGTTTTGGGCATGCTGGGAACTAAACCCAGGACCATCTGCGTTCGAGCCAAGGACACTACCACTGAACTACGACTATAGGGCAAAGCGTTTTTAATGTATACTGCTTAGAGAACACAGCAAACACAAAAGGACATAAAGATTTAAAAAGAAGAAGATATCCTTCGATATCACACAATCTTCACAAAACAAACCAAGGGGTTCAGTTGTGAAACTGAGCATGGAAAAGTTAAAATATTTTTTAAAAATAATTGAAAAAAAGAATTAGGTGAAATATGTTATGTAGTTATAATAACAATAATACCAGCAATAAAATTTATTATTTGAATGAAATGTTATCTCAGTTTACAAAGGGAAACTATTAATCACAGAGGAGGGCACTTGGCTCAAGTGAAATGAAGTGAGTGAAGTGACCCGAAGAACTTGAGGAAGTGACCATAACAGTACGCCACTTAGTGAATGCTCCTTAGCATGCTTTTGTGAAGCAGAGTCATGCTGAAGTCTTCGGCATGCACTTCATTAAACCTCAGTGACTGGAAGAGTAGCTACATTCTCCTCACACTCTGGTGAGAAGCAGGGACAGAGATGTGCTGGCAGTGCCTCTCAGAGTCCAAGCAGTGTCTTCCTCTAGATCCAGGAAATGGCCGACTAGCATGATATATACAAAAAGCGAACGATCTACTATGTGTAAAATAATGGAACAGGGGCACAATGTTTCTCAACATGAAGGAGAAACGGAAAGCACCCAGGGAGAACTGGCAATAATAGAATATGCAGGGACATATGACTACTATGTAGCGCCACTGAAAGCCATAAAAGAACACATAAATAGGTCATTTGTGTTTCAGATATAGAAGACCAAGTTTTCCAAGAATACTAGCTCTTCTCTATTTCAAAGATTCAGGGCTACTAAAATTAAAATTTCTTTTTTCTCTGAATTTGACAAAAATGATTTTAGAGTTGAGTTTAAAAAGAAATAAAAGATCTTCCCTAGACTTATCTATGTGTCTGGTGAGAAGAGAGAATACATCTATCTTGCCTAGGATCTTTAGCCCAAAGGAGAAACTCCATAAATATTTATCGAATAAAAAATAGCTAAGAAACACTTGAAAAATATTTTAACTAGTGTTTTTAACTAAGAGAGACTAATGCTACTAACATTCCAACTGATGAGTGAAAATTTGCCTTGATAAAGGTTATCTTAGATACAGAAAAAGATTCAAAGTGATAGTAAAAACAAAATATTTTGATGACTCCAAGGAAATGGAGAAAAACAATTTTAATATGGGAATGTTCATTTATGGGTTATCTATAGTAAAAGTGACCCTACCCAATGATAACAGAATAATAAAGTTAATTAAAACATGTCCATATAGTGAACAATACACACCTTTCTAATGCACTATTGAATATTTAGTGGGGTTTTTTGGTTATTCATTTGACACATGTACATAATGTACCGACAGACATAAAAACAAAATTTTGGTTGAAGATGAACTAATCAAGTCTTGATGTGTAAACACATTATAGAGCTGAATAACAGTTTAAACATTCCAGGCAGAAATATATTAAAACAGCAACAGTAGTTATATCTGGGTACAGAGTTACTCATTACATTTTATTCATATATTTCTGAAAATTTTCTATAATGATTTTAAGTCTTAGTTTAAGGAACTAATTTCTTAAAGACTAGTTTATTCAAGGTAAAAGAGCCAGATTACTAAGAGGGAAAATAAATCTGGCCTCGCTTTCTATTTTGGTGTCTCCAAATTTCAGATGATGTCAATTTCCATATGCTACAAAATCCTAGGAAAAATCTGATTTTCAATCTGTGGATCCAAAATAGGCACTTTCTCCAAAAGAAATGTTTTCTACAGTCTCTCTTACACTCTTCACCTGAGACTGAAAACACCAAATTGAAAATATTTGTGTTTAAAGCAAAATGTGAGTAATATAATTCTTAAAACACATTTTTCAATGCTTGTGCAATAGATTAAATAAGATTTTACTGCCCCAAAAAGGACAAAAAATATCCCTGACATAGAGTCACTGAAATGCTGAAACAAGGAGCAAATAACTACTAAATAATGTAGTTATCAAAATGATGAAAATTGATCAGCAGTTCAATGTTTAAAATAGGCAGTATATTTTTAATACCTTTGATGCTCCTTACTGTTAAAATATAAAGATATACAAAATTACAGCAAAGCTATCTCATGGATTTTAACTGGAGGACCATGTCTCGTCACTGGGAATGAAATCTAAGATCACTTTACTTTTGGAAAATATAGAGCTTTTAAGAAACTAAGAGTCATGTTTTCACTTGGGCCTGCAGTTTGGATCAAGAGAACAATCTGGATTATATTTATTCTAAACTTCTGGAGAAAAAGAGAAACAGGTGCACATAGTCTCAAGAGGATCGCTGACTTTTTAAACAAGATTTTAACTTCTGTATGACTATCTTCACTTCAATGCTTGTGGACAAGTCTCAAAGTCAATGAGTTCCTTTTAGGAATACGTAACTCAACAATTTAGCAGGTCTAAATAAGGGCATGGATCTTACTCCTAACTATTTTTAATGGATACTAGGTACTATGTGTACTATGTTTTAGGAGCTTCCAGATAAGCCTAGACCAATGCTTTGACAGCCTGCCTCTCCCTGTGTGCTTACATACACAAGAATTACCCTCATGACAAGCCGAATGGGATGGTCTATGATGGGAAATCTGATTTCTACTTAGCTAAGAGAGGTTGATGTGGAAAACCTTAAATAACTGAAAGCCAATATTAACAATACTCACTTAACATGTTAAGTTACAAAGTGCACTCATAGCTTGCCATTATATGATTTCATGCAATTTTCACAACAGCTCTGAGACACACAGAAAAGGCATTATTCCCTTTCTGCTTCTGAGGTCACCAAAGCTCAGAGGAATCCACATTACAAGAGCAGACAGCTGAGGCCATGGGTGAAACTAGAACTTGGTCTTTGAAAGACTTTTCTCATATTCTTTCAACTAAACCATTCAGGTTTTCAAGGAAACCAGCTTCCAAATAAGGCCCTTCCTTCTCTCCCTTGGGTAACTTTAATAAACTCAGTGTAAAACAAACAACAAATTGGCTGTTCCCAAGCAGATGGTGCTGCTCAGCTGCGGTTAAGCAAGGGGGCCTCAAACACACCAAACTTTCACAAACATTCCTTTCTCACTGTTTTATCAAGCTATCAAACACAGTCAATTCCGATTCCACATCATTGTCATCATAGCAAGGCTCACAGTCCTGCTAACTGCCCCGATGGAACTGGCCATTTCACTGCAGTGGGCAAGGAGGGTGGAGGAGGTAGGTATGTATGCGTTGTCAACAAGTTTTGTCCTGAGATCAAATCCAGACAGAAAAGAAAAGGACTACAATAGAAACCAGTACTTCATGGTACTGGCAAATCAGTTATAGCTGGGCCACAAGACAATGCGGCATATCACATTTTGCTATTAATTTTTATACTAAAACTTACTAAAATCCAATTCTTAATGTTTGCTGATATTTGATCTTATTTTTTACTCAAATTAAACAATATATAACCCTTGTTATCACAAAGAACCATAAAGACACCCCCAAAATCACCTCTAATGATACGAGGTAAATGTTATTTTAGTCTTCTAGGCTCCAAGGTAAGAAAGTATGCCAGTACTGGCCCAGAGGACCCCCTGTGATGATAGAACAATTCAAAGAGGAACCAAGAGATTTGTGCATTCATTCACATGTTAAATAATTAAGTGCACACTCACACACACAAACACACAATGAACACACACACATGCACACACATATTCCATACATAATTTTAGGTGTTAGGCATGATCCAGAAGAGAACAAAATAAAATGCTTAATTTCATGGCGTTCATTCTCTGCCTAGGGGAATAGGAAGGTCAAAATAGACACAAGTAAAGTAATATGGCAGTAATGAGGAAGAAGGAACCAAAGCGGGTAAAGTGTGGGAAAGCGACAGAGAACGATGCTATTTGAGATGGGACAGTGGGGAGAGATTCTGTACAGAGGTTCAGGCAGAGGAGCACAAAGGGCAGAGTTCCTGAGGTGGGACTCTCTTTAACAGTTCTAAGAATAGCAAAGAGACCGGGATGGCCAGAGCTGAAAGAACAAGAAAATGTGTGGGGAATAAAATCAGATCATAGGAGACCGGAGCAGACAGTCGGCATGAGAAACATGTGCAGTAAGACAAGGAGCAAGCTGAGCCCAGTGCTTCCAGCTCAGCCCCGAGTCCTAGCAGGGCTTGTGCGGCCCTGAATCACTACCTTAGCTAGGCTTTGTCTCCACACTGAACTGACCCAACATCTCCACTCTAACCTTTTGAGTACAGCCTCGCCCACCCGGGTGACAGCCGCGCTGGCGGCGCTTTCCTTGACATCTCAGGACAGAGGGAAATCAGCTCAGCTGCACGCCCACCACACCACGGCACTGCGACGAGCCTCCTTGCCACTCTTGCACCTGCCGAGCTCTAACGAGATGAGATGGCTTACAGTTTCCAAGAAGGCTGCCGCCGCCTTTCTCCACCCAGCTCTCCCCACTCTTCCTGTTCCTCACATTCCGCGGTCTGTGGAACTCTTAGGCTTTGTCCCTCCATGAGATCTGTTTCGTGAGTGCCTCCACTGCCCCTGCAAAACTGTCCCTTTCTCCACAGCACTTACCTACATACTTGGTTTGGATCTATGCCTTTAACCCAGCTTTACAGATGGTTGCGGGTATGTCAGCTTCCTGGGACCCAGAAGACGAAAATGAATCAGACATACTCTAGAAGGATTTTGTAACTAGTCAGAGACAATTAAGTAACCATAATTTTGAATTACATTAAGGTAATATAAAACGCTGCAACAGAAGCACCACAGGATGATGAACTTTTTTCCCTTCCTGCGAGGGGAAAACAAGTTGTCAGAAAAAAATGGTAGAAGAATGACATTTGAGTTGGATCCTCAAGAATGAACAGAAACTTGCCTGTGAATAAGAAGAGGAAGGGTGTGCCCATGAGGCAGCAGCTCTAGGACAGGCACCGGGAGGAGAAAGGGCCAGTCATGTACATCATGAGGGAAAGACGTCCAAGACCAGAAGGTTGAACACTGGTTAGGGGTAGAACAGCCCCACAAGAGACAGAAGGGGAGGATGTCCACACTGAAAATCCAAGAGCCAACGAATAGGCCACGCAGCTGTTAAAAGTTGAAGCCAGGAAAAGACAGCATCAAATTACAGTTTAGAAAACACTGCTGACAACCAGTAGGATGCTGTGGAAAGTTGGACATGCTACTGCATCTCTCAGCTACCTAAATAATGCTGAAATTGAATTCTCAATGCTTTTGCATTTTGTTTTGTCTTCATGATCTCATAGATGTCTCAAGAGCCAAGAAGATGTGTCTGTGCACAGAAGTCCTTCGATGTTTGTGTGATGAAGTGAAGGAATGCTGTTATCTAGTGCTGCCTCTTCTTTTTTAAGGAAAATCTAATCTGAGGCTCAAGTGTCCTGAACCTGGAATGTTAAGATTACATTAAAGATACTTTGTCTCGTCCCACTGTAAACTCAGCAGTTTCAAATGAACCATTTTTCAGATAGTGTCAGTGGTCAGTGGGTCATTTCCTAACACCACAAAAATGTATTTCAATGGAACTTTTTTCAAGACGTATTACATTCTTTTCCTTGCTTTTCCTTTCTTCTTTCTTCTTTGTTCTTCCTGTAACAGGAAGTCACAGAACTTGGAAGCCTAGAGATCTAATCCCCTGTGGCACACAGAGGCAGCATGCACAACAATGGCATGTAGCTCTGGGAGTCAAAGAGACCAGAGATGAGGCGCCTGGTGCCACTTCCCAGATGGCATTACGACAACCTCCATCTCATCCTGAATTTGCTAATCCAAAAAGTGTTGATATTTGCTAATGGAATTCAACTAAATCACGTATGTAAACAGCCTGAGTGTCTGACACATAGTAGGTACTCCAGAGCCTACGCTGACCAGTGTTAATGCTGTGACGAATTTGTCAGCTTTTTATATCTTCCTAAGATATCAGGCTATATTACCTTTTATTCTGATATAAATAGCCTGCATCTAACAGAGCCTTCTTTCCTCAATTGTCCTTCTAATAAAGAATATCTAATCTCTGGGTTATTAACAGAAAATATATTCTCCTTAATAAACACAGATAAACAACAAGTGAAAATAGGAATACCCAGGAATATCACGATTTGGGTAAGAAGGTTTACTAAGGTGAAGCGAAATGCTCACAAGCCTGGCTTGTTTAATTTCTAAGTGTGAACTGTGGACTAAATTGTTAGTAACACCAGCAGTATGCTTCTTTTAGAACACCTGGAATGTGATTGTGTAAAAATAGACACAAACCGGGCATGGTGGCTCATGCCTATAATCCCAGCACTGGGAGGAAGAGACAGGAGGATTGCTGAGTTCGAGGCTTGCCTGGGCTACTGAGTAAGCTCAGAGCCAGTCTGAGCTACAAAGCAAGACCCTATCTCAAAAAAAAAAAAAAAAAAAAAAAGACACAAAATTAGATTGTTTTAAGCAAATTATCTGTTAATAAACAGGTAAAAAAATCATTAATAATTTGCAATGACAACTAAAATTTGAGGTTCAAAAATGGCACAGAATTCTAAAGAACAAAGATCCTAGACTAAAATAAAAGACTTCATTCACTGGATAGGTAACAAGAAAATAGAGTTCCCTGGAAGTAATTTAGTGACTAACAGAATTACAATAAAGGTGACAAAAATCCCAGAGTTTGTAAGGCAAATGTAAATATAAATATAAATCAATTACTGGCTTATTATTTCATTAAATTGAAGATGGAAAGGACCAATTCTTGAATCACAGTGTTTGCCTCCTGGGGTCTTAGATAGCTTTCCCTGTCAAATTAAAATAAAAAAGATAAATAAACATGAGAAATTAAGAATGTCGAAGTATATGAAGGGAAAAGGAAAGAAGGGGAACATGATGTTTCACAATTATTATGCAGGCTAAGAGAAACAAAATTACTTGATCATAAATTCAAGATAATCTGGTTTTCTTTATGAGTTCCCATTTTATTAATGAAAGGAAGGTAACACCTTATTGTACCCAGGTGAATTAAAATGCCTATTTGAAGAAGCAATCCTCCATAGGGGTCTTTAATAGAATCTGTGAATGGTTCTAGAGCCAGATAATTTAGCTGTAAAAAGGCAATATTAATATTAACCTCTCCATGTGCACAGACCTACCTTGAGGGGCACAGGGACAGGGAAATGTTAACAGAAAGAGCCAGGTACATCATTCTTTAAAATATATATATATCAGAACCATTTTAAGGGCAAAAATTGGATAAAATTCTTCTACTAAATTACTCACAATATCCACTGTTATCCTTTCATGCTTCTCACTTCTAACAACACTGACCAGCAAATCAGCACTTTTGGTGCAGCTCATATTATTTTCTTACTTTGTATTCAGGGAATATGACTTGTAAGAAGTCTAATAGCAAAGCATTTAATTGAAATAAGAGGAATAGAAAATGAACTTCCAAATGCAGAACAGGCTCAACAGGAGCCATGACAACACATTTCCACATTAGATGCAGGTGCTCAGGAGGCCCCTGGAAAGTATGACTTAATAAAGTAAAAAATATGAGGGAAGAACCAAATAAGTATGTTTTAATTAAGCAGCTGGTCAGTCGGTGGGAAGCGTAGATATGATAACAAATCTCTTTGCTTCAGGTTTGCAGTTAGCTTTTTATAGAAATGTCAACACATTTCACTCTCGCTCTTTATGGTGTGTCACCAACCCGATCTTGCCCCCTCCACTATCATCTGGATTACTGGAAACCTCCTAGCTCTTCTGCCTCCAGATTCTTCCAACACACCTTGGGCAGCCCCTGCTGGATTCCTCTTCCTGTTTCCCTATACAGCCCGTTTCACTCCTCAACTCACACACCTTCAGTTGCACCCATTAGCTGCCATAGATGGTTTTCTCTGATAAGGACTGAACCAGTATTTCCAGCACCGGAACCCATTAATCCTCCCACATGAATCCTGTAATGGGAAGGATGAGTCATTCTCAAATGTCTTCATGATTTCTCCTCTCTGGCTACATTCTCCCAACACGAGAAGTACTGTCTCTACTCTCACCTCCACATATGAACATCTTTTTAGTTGTGAAGATCTAATTCAAAGGCTCCCACTTCCATGAAGCTCTCCCCTAATTATTCCAGAGTAGGCACTCCAAAATTCCAAAACGTATTTGATTTTATGCTATTGAATATGAGGATAACTTGATAATGATACAACAAATTTCACCTTATGACACAATTTTTGATAAATCTCCCTCTCCCCACTAAGACTAGCTCTTAAAAGAAGTAGGTTGTGATTCAGGAAAATCAGACATTTTTCAGTCCGACTAAGAATAGTATGATGCCAGAATGTTTGACTAACTAGCTATACAAACTTTAGGAAGGAATCGGCTTCAGCAAATTATTTACTGAACTGTAAAGTGGGTGAAAGTCATAATGGGCTTTATTCATAATAGAACAGTGAACAACATTTATATGTAGTGCTATGGCCATAGCACACATATACTAAGTGCTCAACAAATGATATCAGTTATTACTATTAGAAGCAGACATTGCTTTTTTTTCCCCTTGCTATTGACAATCAAACCCAGGGCCATAGACATACTGCTTATTACTAACTTTTGTATTTTGAAGAGCAAAAAATAATTAGCATACCTTTTCTATAAGTACTGAACAAATTAGAAGTTCATTAAATGAAAGCATGAGTGAACAGATCAATGACCCAAAGGTTGCTTCTGATCCCACTGAATGCTTCCAGGAGGCAGCAGATGGTCATAATCTGGACTAGAGGTGGGATATGGTCCCTATAATCCTTTTCTTTGAAAACATTACCACTACTGCCACTTTAGCTATGGAGAACTAGAAGAAAAATGAGCAATTAGAACATCCAGTTCCTAAGAGTATTGCAGAGTTCTTGTAGAATCTAGAGGGACGATTCATCTAACAACACTGAAATTTGATTCCTGCAGTATGACTATGGTGCTTGTATTTAATACACAAGACATCTAGTTAACTTGTTATAGATAAATCTCTGTGCATACAGTACTTCCTCTTCTTTCTACCCAAGAGAAGTAGACCTCCTTAATAAAGAGAAATAAGGTATGCACTTACCAGGAGGGTGTTTTATTTTTTTTGTTTTTTCTTTAAATAATTACTTAGCAGAATATATTTTACAGTTTCTCAATGATGTTGGGAAGGTAAATGTAATTGATCATATTTTCCAGAAAATATTATGTCAATAATTGAAGCCTTACATGGTTTTAAGTATTGTTTCACTCCCCACAAAGAGATGGAGTCTATTTCTCCTTCCCTAGAACTTGGAGAGTCTTATGACTACTCAGTCCCCACTCATTCAGTGGCTGGAGATGCCATTTTGCATCTAAATCCAAAGACTAGAGCTTCTGCCCACCACTCTCCACCATCTAATAAGGAGGCCAAGTCCACATGGAGAGGTTCTGATCAGCACCCCAAGCTAGATTTCAGCCTAAGTCAGCATTAGCTGCCAAAATCACCAGAGTACACTTCAAATGATCACACCCCCAACTTCCAAGTCTTCTAGCTGAAGCCCTAGACATGTGAGTCAGAAAAGAAGCTGTCCTCACTGTTTCCTCCCTGAATTCCTAACCCACAGAGTCAATGAGCTGAATAAAAAATTGTTTTAGGCCAGTGAATTTTGGGATTATTTGTCATGCATCCATAGTAACTAGAAGAATAATTAGATATCTTGTTTTTGAGGTGTCTAGCTGAGTTATAGATTTTATGAGCATGGGGAAAATGAAAGAATATAAGAGATAAATGGAACAGGTTATTTTGCAGCCTTAGTCCAGTTTGATAAATACACAAAAAATGTGACAAATCAATTTCTGATAGTAAAAAGGTAGTTATAATAACAGCAGAATGAAGTCTTACTCTATGTACTGTTTATCAGGAGACCAGAAAGGGACAGACACACAACAGTAACCTACCCAGTAAACTAACAACATGCAGGTTATTTTAAGGACTATAATAATTGAACAACTGTCCAGAAAAAACCCTCTAACATTTATTTGCCTTACAGTATCAAATGACTTTTGAAATAAAATGAGAAAATGATTAGGATTTTTCCAAAATGATTTTCTAGCATAGAGCTTTCTTTTATTATAGAAATCACAAGTCTGGATTAAAGTCTGAGAATTTTAGTTGTATATACCCCTCATAAAAACTGCATGTATATGTGGAAAAAACATTAATGCTTTATCATTTCCCTGTTACTATGGACCAGGAAGTCCATACAGTATTTCATGGTTGAGATAGGTGAAAGTTTTACAGCTACTTGGAGGATGGGACTAAATTCTGACCATTTTATTCACTGGCAAGATCTTTCTGCTAAGGACACTACTTTTGATTGAAGACAGCATGATAATTCAGTGTAAACAAGAATGTGAAGTTCCTTATATTTTAATGAGAAATCAAAAAATTTGATTAGTGTAAACTTTTGCTCTCAAGGCTGCGTAGAATGTCACTTCATTCTCACACATTACCCAGAGAGAAGGTACAGGGAATCCACTGCTGCTTTATAGAACAGCCACAGAAAACCAATGGAGAAAGTGCAGTTTCTAGATGGTGTGCAGAGTAGGATTAAAGTGTGTGAATCTGTTGTGTGTGATCTGTGTCAGCCGTTTGTGTATACCTTGTTACCCTCATAACTAAACCAGAATCTTATATGTAGGCTCTTTTATCTCTAACATTTTATCTAGTTTCTTACATTCAAAAAAGAGAGTTGAAAAGAAGGGGAGAGGAGTAACAGGGAGAGGGGGGAGGGAACAGAAAATGAGAAAAAAGGGGAAAAAGGGAGGAGGGAGTCCTGAGAGATCTCATATTTTCCAAAGCTTCATGAAATTCATGAAGCACTGACATTTTTGTTTAACTTTAGACAATAGTTTTCCATCCTGAAGAAAGAGCACACTTGCTAGCTTACGACAGTTTGAATATATACGTAAAACTTGTAAATTACCAAGGACCTAAATACTTGGTGTGTTTTTTTTTTTTCAATAATCTAAACTTGGATGTTTAATGGAAAGAAGGAAAAGAAATCACCTTTTCAAGTAAATTAAAATCAACCTCCAGGCAAAAGGACTATACCTGCAAAATAACTTTCCTTCTCATATCAAATTTAGAATACAAGAACAGAAGGAGCCCATTCCCAAAAGCAATGGTTTCCAATCCGTTCATTTACCACTCACTAAAATTCAAAAGTCAGTTCATTGTCGAATCCAGTCATTACACACATAATATCAGGCTTGCACAAATTGAGGTTTCTTTTTATGAATTTGTTCTTCTGTGCTGGATAAAAATAGCACTGGGTGAAAAAGCCACTCGGAAACTTAAGAGATGACAGAATTGCCCAGGAACAGAAACTCAGATTCTGATGATGCAAATGGTTTTCAGGAGACTTCACTTCCACACGAAACAAACTGAACAATTCCCTAACAATTGAGCAATTACTGAAACCCCATTAATCTTTGGGTGTACACCAAGTGAGTGAAAGTTGGTTAAACTGAAATTCGTGGCAGATCTCCTGGTATGAAAGAGAAGGGCCCATTGTCCTTGTTAATTAGACGACCCATTGTGGGAAGGCACAGTGTGGTGCCAAACATGTATGCCAAGTTCATGACTTTACCATTAACCCCCTGCACAGTCCATAGGCCCACACAACATACAGGGAGGCTGAGCTATAGCTCTCTGTTCCTGAATGTCCCTAATCATCCAGCCAGAGAGTCTACACTCAGTCCCCAAGATCCTACAAATCTTTTGGAGAACAGATTGGAATTGTGCAGAAACAGAACAAACCATTTGTCAGATTCCTATATCTCTAAATGGCTCACATTAGCAACAGGCTCTTGCAGATTCTGTCAAGAGTGTTTTCAAAATTCCCTACTGTGTGCATCAAATTGTTAACAGTAAGAGACATTCTTCCAGCTTCTTTGGACAAAATCTAAACAGCCTGGAGATGCTAGGGTAGTGAACTGGTATGTACTTGGAAAATATTTTTCTTTCTAGTCATTAACCTATCACCTACTGTAACAACTCAGGCCTCATTTGCCAGCTGATTAGCCCCCTGCCCCCAAGTCACTGGCCAGATTTTGCTATCTTCTTAACCAAAAATGGAGCCACTTAAGTACATTTGTTCAGAAAAATTATAAAATTACTTAATACCACTGGTTAAAGAAACCTGTCCTCTAAATTTAGCATCTTTGCTTGTATTCTCAGAGTAAGGGCAAGAGGAAGGAGAAAAGCCTCCACACAAACATACTTGATGAAGAAAAACATAATCCAAATGTGTTTTCACTGAGGTGTTAGCCTGACCATGATGGTGAACTTTTAGCCTTCAGTAATGACAAATAGCAGGCTATAGCACACATGCCATGGTTGACACCACTGGAAAGAACTTTTCTGTGAGCAATAGGGTGAGGGTGGTTTGCAGGCCCTGAATTGTTACCATGAAGGGAGGTTCTACAGGCCGGAAGCTCCAAGCAAGGCCCAGCACACTGCTGAAGGAATAGAAAGGGTCACAGAAAATGATCAGGCCAGAGCTTCCCAAGAAAGCAACATAGGCAAGGCCTCTTCGGGGCGGCAAGCAAGTTTGATGAAAATGACCTTGTGCCTAACAGTGTTCAGTGAACTAATATCAGTCCGATTAAAAATAGCAGAAGTACTCAACATGTTTTTGAGTAAGTAGCTGTAGTGATAAGAACAGCAACATTATGTTCAAGATAGAGATGAGGAAATGAGGAAGGAGGGGGTGATGCCTGACAAGAGCTCCATGAGGAAGTGGGTAGCACAGAAACCTATTATCTCAAAGTGCCTAACTCAGTCCTCTCTTGCACATTCCTATTTTCTATTTCCTGAATCTTTTCTTCCTTTGTTTTTAACAGCACATCCAGAAATCTAAGAGACTTCTCCACCTATTCACAGGGCTCTTCAAAACTTGGCAGGATGAAGGTTTGAAGTGGACAATATGGCACTGGTCCTGACTCTCCCTGAATTTACCAGTAACCTAGACTGGCATATACAACACACAGGGAGGGCTATGAGGTTTGCTTTAATAGTTCTTCATTGAAGGGGCCAAGGGCCTTCCAGCTCAATAAAATAAGAATGTCTCATCCACCAGATACCTTTCTAGAGTAGCTATGTTGTATACTTTTTTTTTAAATTAGGTATTTTGAATCAATATAGAAATCAGCAAGCACCCTGCTGGAAAATATAAATGAATATTATTCATGCAGAGGAGAATATAAAACAAAAAAAAAACAAATGAAAGATTTATGTTTGAGTACCTATCTGAAATACTCACCTGTGGACAGAGGGCTGTTTGCTCAGCTGCATCTTGACCTCACAGTGCTGCTACTTTTCTCTCTGGGTCCCCATCAAATGCTACCCTCAGGATTATTCTTGACCATTCTGGTTACAAGAAACCCTTTTCTTATCTTGTACTTCTGCAAGAGTCATCACCACTAAAGCTCATGCAAAGTCAGTTCATAGTATGTGCAGCATATATCTGTGTCCATCTGTTTGTTTTACCTCCCAATGTGGTCTGGAAAGGAAAAAATAAACTATGTATCAGAGTAAAATGCCCCAGTTGGGGTGCACTGCAAATTACCTAATCCCTCCCTGCCACAGTTTCCTCATTTGATTACTGAGAGTATTACTTCCTTCAGTTTGTTGTGATTCAACAAATTATTAATAGTTAAGTGCTGAGTATGGGTGATGACACATAGGAGACTGTCCATGGGTGTTGATTTCTTTCCATTTCTCATAGCAACATTATAAACTCCCAGAGTGGGACCACATCTTACATGTGAGCACAGCCTTGAAAGAGGTAGTCACTTCAAATATTTGTAGAATTCACATTCTGAATAATAATGAAATAAGTAGAAAGAATCAGAAGGCCAAAATAATAAGAGCAATTGAAAGAAAATGGTATTTGAAAGAAAATATATGGCTGTTTTGCCTATCTCAGAAAATAAGAGTAAATGATAGTTGGTGGCTGCTGGAGAAGAATGATAGTTTCATGTTGACTGAGGATTACAGTATAAGAATTTGACTGGAAGCTGATGGTGGGGCAGTAGAAGGATGAGAGAGAAAATGGTAGAACTTTGCCTAGAGAGAGAATAGATGAGGTGGCATGGAGAGCTTGTGCGTGAATGTGATAAGACGTTAAAAGAACCCATGTCTATTGTGTCTCTTTGAAAAAGAGACTAATTTGTTATGAAAAACTTTTAAGAGCAAGAGATGCCAAAAAAAAAAAAAAATCATGGGAACATGGCCAGTGACATAAAGTAAAAAATACAGAGAGCTTCATGGAACTCCAAAATCTAGCTAGAGGAGGTCTCAAACTGTTGAAAATTAAAATATATTAATTATATCAGATTTTTTCCTTAACAAATTAGTGGCACTGAGTTATGAATTGTTTCCAGTTCAATGCATAAATAAATACAAATTTAAGAGATATACATTCTTGTAATACTTTTTCAATCTGAAATGGGGAAGAAGAATTGAGGATCTTGGAAAGACCTAAACTTGTGAAATATATTAGCAGCCAAAAAAAAAAAAAAAAAAAAGAAGAGATAACTCCCTCATGTCTGACCTCTTCTAAGAATGCACACTGGAAAGATTTCAGTATTTTATTGGACTTTTCTATAATGAGACACTCTATAGAACATGATTTTTCCCACCTCCTCCCTTAAAAATACAACAAAACTAGACTGATGAACACCTATTTCACTCACTTCTAAACATCCCACATGTTAATTCTCAACAACACAAATTTAATTCATCTCAACATTATTCTCCTGTGGTGTGTACCCTCCATATAAACAAGAGGGGGATTCGTTGTCATGGCAACAGAGTGTGACTTTGATCAGCTCCAATGATCATTGGCAGTCTCATGCCTTTGATAGATATCAAATTGTATGGTTTGATTATCCAATTTCTCCATCTTTCATTCTATGAGAGGCTATTCCTATTTGCCAGAAGGGATTGAGAAAAAGACACGAAACAAAGATTGTAAGATACCTGCACTGTTGAGTCAGATAAAGCACTTGATGAAGGAAAATGGGTTTTGTGGTGAGAACTTGGGAAAGGCTCTTGTTCACCTTTTGCATATCTCTGTGCCTGTGCCCTGCATGGCCACCAGGAAGGACACACTGTTTCACTCTCCCTTCATGGCAGATGTAGGTGATGTTTGAGGTTGTCTGTACAGGTGTTTGGGGGGTTGATTCATGTGGGGGGAGGAGAGGTGGTAGCCTGTAGCTTGACAGAAGAAGAAAAAAAATCTGAACAATGTGTTGAAAAAGACTACAGTCTGAGCTGCACAGGACCAGCTGTTTTTGCTAATTAGAATAACAAAAATAGCACATGCTAAAATGTTTTTTCTTTTTTTCTCAAAAGCAATGAATACTCTAGGAACTATAAGGAATGAGCTTTAAAATCCATTTAAATGGAGGAACATTTCAGGAACCATATGGGGAAGGAACTAAAGGGAGAAGGAGGGTAGAGAAATAACATTTGATTTTCAGCTAAATTTTTTTAAGGATTATAAATTGGGGCTATTTTTCCTTTTTCTTAACATTTAATAGGAAATGTTGTCATCATATCTAGATCTCACAAGAATGCCACTGCTCCTGCATTTTATAGGAATGCGGGATGTAAGCACCATGCCCACTCCAAACCAAGGGAAGACAGCACTGAAAAGAGCTGCATATGTTCTATCATACATAGTGCATCTCATCTCCTTTGTCACGTTTCCACCGAAGTAGTCAAGAGTAATTCAAAAACTTTGAATATAGGAATAACATTTGTGACAACAGCACTATTCTGGACATCTGCACTGTGAGAGCACTTATAATAAAGTCACATGGCCATGGGGAAATTTCACAGAATCACAATCACAGTAATTTGCCAAGGTGTATAACTAGTTTGTTTCAGCTGTTCTTCTCATGAATAATTATCAAGCAGGAATATCCTAAAGCTAGCACAAGCTGTCACTTAACACAAATATTCAATATTTAACATTGAATTTAGAATTTCATAAATGAAAATAATTACTGTAAAAGCAAAATAATATACACTGTGTATATTTGCATGCCTAAATGTGCACAGTTACATGTTCACATTAAGATTTCTAAAGCTTCCTTAACCAGTGAAAGCATGTCTCGAGCACTGAGGAGGACTATAAGAGATCCAAGCACAAGTAAATCTCAGCCATTTTCAAGTACAGCCTGGTTTCAGTACTTTAAGAACTGCCTCTTAAGGCAAAGTGGAAAATGAAAACCAGCCTCTGCATATTGATTGTGGCTGATTACAATTGTGTTAGAATCTTTATTAGAGTTTTGTAAAATGTTTGGAAACAAATACTATATAATGGTTAACAAGTTATGTTTTTAAATTAATACAAGTGCATCACTAAATATTTTAGCATTAATCTTTGCAGTGAATATCTCATTTCAGTCTTAAGTATTTTGTAAAAAGAAAATTTACCCCTGCAGTGAGAATACAAGAAGCATAATATTTGTAATAATACACAAGAATTAAAGTTGGTTTTGTATATATGTACACTATTTGTGTAGATGTGAATTTCTAATAACTCTCTAAAACTTATCTGACTAAAGCAAATGAGATTTTCATTGTCATTTTTAGAAACCTATAAATGTATCATGAATTGATAAGATGGGTACTTTAAATTGTTCTGGCAGTTCTAGTTTTATTAAGGATTTTTGTTGTTTTACTGTTTACTTTCCTATTAGTAGAAAGCATCTCAGTAATATAGTTTAAGAATATAGTTTTCACTTGAATAAAAGATAAATGATTTGGGGGAGGAAACTCAAAGATCTCTAACTGAATTATAGTTAATAGGTAGAAATTCCTTCGGGGGATGAATATTTTCCCTTGGATAACACCATTTGGTTGTTTGAATAGATTATATTTTCTCAGAAATTTTAGAGAAATAATTCTACTGTGCCTTTATTATGATTATTTTAATCACACTCACATGAGATATATAAAAGAAATGCATTCATCAAAGAAGGACTTACTACAAGTATAACAAAAGTACAAAATGGCTTCCATTTAAACTTGTAAATTACTATGACTTTTCAGATAGTTAAATGACTTCTCCTGAGCAAAAAAGTAGATAATTCTACTGAAAAAAAATGGTTGACTGGAAATCACAAAAACAGGACTCTACTCCACTAGAGTAACAGAGATTTCTCATAATTTATGTCAAATCCATTACTACATTGTTTATCTTCCCTTGACTAGAAATGTGATTATTTGGCACAATAAGCAAGATATTAGCACTACTTCAAAGAGTGGGTTAAAATGAAAAGATTGCACCACAGCCCAAATAGATGCATAATAACCCAAAGTAGGTAAAAGGTTGATTTATATGTACAGAAGACAGAAAGGGCTGAATTATACGTATCAGTTACTCTGGCCACTGTATTGTATATACAGCTGAATATGATTGGCAGATCTGAAGAACTCATCTTCAAACTATGCACTCTTCTCTATCTCTCCATTTCAGATAGGTAAACCTGTAACTTCCTTTCCATCCTGCCCATGATGCTTAACTTGACCGCTCCATCTTCACTTGCCTAGAGGACTTAATCTGCTTTACAGTCTAATCTTCCAGCCATCTGCCTTCCCCCCATCCCGTCCACCACTCACAGGAATGGGAGCTTCCTTTTCCTCTTCAGTTTGGACGCTTACTCTGCCCACTACCTCCTGACCTCTTGCTACACTTGCTCATGGCCATGCCCTGTGCTTTTAATTCTGATATCTCAACACAATCTCTGAATAGCTATTGATACTCCATGATTCTCTTGTTTCATATGCTCTGTACAGCTTTTCTACTTTCTTAAAGAGAAAAGTACACTTCATTCTCGTGTACTATAGACTCTTTCATCTAACTCTGTTATATGCTCAATCACAATATTCTACTCAAAAGTCATTTATTATTCCACTTACTATTGGGAATATTTAAGTGTCTAATATATAAATGTGTTAACCTAATTAATCCTTAGGAAAATTGCTCCTAGGGGATACTGAAGTGAGTAAATGAAAGTACTCTCAAAAAATGCACTTTTTATTTATAACCATTAAATGTAAATAATGAAAGATTTCTGGTATAAAGTGGCATATGGCCATCATGTCTTGGCAATGCCTCTTAACAGTCAACAATATATGTATGAAAATATAGAACTTTAACAAAGCAAAATAAGATTAACAGAAAACCCAGACTTGGAAATCTAGGGAACTTTTAGACCAATATTTTATTCTTATGAATCAAAAAAGGAAAAAAAATAATAGTGGCCTATTCAAACATAACCTTATAAATATAGAACAATTAAATTCCTTGAACATGCAATTGGTAATATTTTCTGATTCTATTGTGGACTGAGCAGCTCAGCTCAGAAATTTGGACTCTCTACAATACAGGAAACCAAGCAGCCACTCTTCAAAACGAGTACTGACTTTTCAGACAGACAGAATATTCTTTCCTTGCAACTTATATTTCCATACTACTAAAATAGATACAATCCTGAAAAATAGTGGTTGAGGAAAAGAACACGAGAGAATAATTATAGCACATTGCATCCTGGTAGATTTTGCACCCACAAATGAAGTATGTAAGAAAGAGCCAAAAAAAAAATACTGCTCTTAGGACTAGGGAAAAGCTCAGGGGTACAGCACTTACCTAGTTTGCACAAGGCCCTGGGTTCTATCTTTGCCACTGCCCCCCATAACTTTCTAAAAATACTGCTCCACATTTATCTCAAAGGTTGTAGTTTCAATGAATTCTACCATTTGGGTAGGAAGTAAAGAAGGTAGAATATTCTTTCTTAATGAGACAAATCCTCTGCATGAACGTGTCCAGGTTAATTGAATATTATGAAAGAAAATGAACAAGTAAACCTATCCCAATCCTATATGGAAAAATGAAAAACAATAACTGTGGAGAAAGTACTCATTTGAGTGAATGTAAAAAAATAACAAGAGACCTGTGCCTAAAAACAGTACAACAAAGGAGGGCTTGGTAAAATAGGCACATGCCTGTTATCCTAGAACTCTGGGAAGTAAAGAAGGAGACCCCCGAGTTGAAGTTCAGCCTGGACAACACAACAATTTAGCAAGATTCTGTCTCAAAATGAAAAATAAAGAGGCCTGAGGATGTAGCTCCGTGCAAAGGCCCTGGTTTCAATCCCCAACACACACACACACACACACACACACACACACACACACTATCATTTAGAAGGAAGTTTCTGTATTTATCATTTTCAACAGGTACAAGGAAAAAAACTTTATAAAAGGTGTTTGGTAGTCTCAGTATTCCAGTTTTATAAAAAAAGAACAATTTTCTTTCAATTCCCCATCACCATCCCAGTAACAGGGTTAGAACTCAGACACAACTGTGTATTTACAGTGCAGGCTGAACTAAAACCCCGGCCTTGGGGACCTAAGTGAAATAAGTAGGACACACATGTGTAAACACCAAATTGTTTCTCTGGTGTGAGAAACTGAAGGTGTAAATGAAGACCAAAATGAATAATAGACATTATGAAATAGGAAGAACATGTTCAAAGAGAAACAAAAGGGGGACCAGGTGAAAAGAAAGAAGAGAAATCAGTTGAAGGTAAGAATGAAAAACAGAAATAAAGCTAATGCATATGGGGGAAGATTGAAGGGAGGACAGGAGAATGGGAAAAAAATAATCAAGATATATCAGATTCTTAGTGATGAATGTGATCTTATGTTCTACCTAAAATGTACCCCAAAACTCAATACAAACACAGTTGTTTGTGACTTTTGACATTTTAATTTATGTTTTCTAATGATATTGAGTATATATGTACTTACTGACCATATGTATTTTCTTTGGTAAAGTATGTGTTTAGAGTATGTGTATCTTTTTTTAAATTGAATTCTTTATTGGTATATTTTATATACAGCGCTCAATCACACTCAACATTGGGGAATTTGTACCAGTATATGACACGAGTTAATTCTTATTTTTACCCATATCCCTACCCACCAACAACCTCCCATCCCTTATATACATGCTATTTTTTTCTTTCCAAATCGTATTTATTCTTTCCCCTCATTACATTCCCCTACCACATTCCCTTTGAATATTTCCTGTTTTATAAAATCCATCATACATTCTAGAACTCATTTACATCTACAGGCTCTCACACCAGAGAAAAGATATGTATTTACATATCTGTGATCTATTTATTTCACTTACTAGTGTGTCCTCAAGGTGTACCCATTTGTGCATAAATGAATGAAACTTGTCATTCTTTATGGCAGAGTAATACTCCATTTTATATTTTTAAAAACCCACATCTTCTTTATCCAGTCTCCAGTTGATGGTCATCTGGGTTGTTTGCAAGATTGGGCTATCACAAACTGAGCTGCTATGAACATGGATGTACATATGTCTTTACAATATGAATCTTTTAATTCTTTTGAGTATATTCCTAGCAGGGGAATAGTAGGGTCAGATGAGACCTGTAATCCTAGTTTTCTGAGGAATCTCCACACTGATCTCCACAATGGTTGCACAAGTATACAATCCCACCAAGGGTGGAGAAGGGTTTCTTTCTCCCCGCAGCCTCACCAGCATTTACTGCTGGTTGATCTTTTCAAATGGGATTGTCTTACTATTTATTGAGTTATGAGATTTCTTTAAATACTGTACTCTGGGCACAAGTCCTTTTCAGATATAGGATTTACGAAGATTGTCTCCTAGTCTGTGGAGACATTAATGTCTCCATTAATGCTTCATTAATTGAATCTTTTAAGAACAATTTAGGTAAAAAGAAAAGAGATTGGGATGAAACGACTGCTAGCACTAAAATTAAAATTTAATACTGCATGAATAGGAAAGCATAATACATAGTGATGAACCCTAAAGTAATTAAACATGTTAGGCCTAAAGAGTGGCTATAAGTATATTGTCAAAACCAACTGAAAATGTCAAAAATAATTCTTGTAAAAATAAATCTGAAGTAAAATTAATATAATAATATAAATCTGATTCTTACCCAGCACCTCCTTGGACACGAATAAGTGAGGATGGGTGTGTTGGTGGGAAAGAAATGTAAACACGTTCCTTGTGGATAGAAAAAGCATCCTTTTTCTCAACTTTAATATGAGAAAAACAGGAGCTGAATATTTTGGGAAATGGTAAGAAAAATATCAAGATTCTAACTTTGATAATCACTAGATAAGATTATAGTCAATCAAAACAGTAGCAACTAAAACAAAAACTAAAAGAAACACAAAAACTGAAGATGAAAGAAAACAAAAGGGGACATATCCAAAAAAATAAAATAATAAGACTCAATTTATCCTTATCTATTTATGTATTTATTTATTTGAGAGACAGGGTCTCGCTTTGTAGTTCAGGCTGGCGCTAAGCTCACTATGTAGCCCAGGCAAGCCTCGACCTCAGAAATCCTCCTGCCTCTGCCTCTTGAGTGCTGGGATTACAGGCATGAGCCACCATGCCCGGCACAATTTATCCATTTTTTGAAAACTGAGTATCACTAGGAGACTATCTATCTGAGTCCAAAGATATACTATGTGCTTCTCCTGAGCAGTTTCTAATTTGGAAGTACGTGCAAATGATAAAAATAAAACAATGAGTGGAGATTCCACACACAAATACAAATGAAACTTAACTACATATGGTAATGTTAACAAGATAATGTGGGATTTAATTCAAAAATCATAAAAATTGGATACAGAGCTGTTATATATTGATAAAAGTCACAATAAGATATTCTGGTAGCCACTAACTTTATAAATCAAATAATACAACTTTTAAATGTATTAAACCAAAATTGGCAAGAAGAAAAAAATAGGAAAAAATGGACAGAAACCAGCTGTCATAATAGATTTTTTTTTTTGCTTTTGAGACAGGGTCTCACTTTGTAGTTCAGGCTGGCCCTGAGCTCACTATGGTACCCAGGCAAGCCGCTGCGAACTCAGCAATCCTCCTGTCTCTGCCTCCCGAGTGCTGGGATTACAGGTGTGAGCCACCATGTCCGGCATTGTGGTATTCGGTGTTGATTGTTGGTGGGTGTGTTTCCACGCCCAGCATTATATGTGGTTACGGGGGATCGAACTCAGGACCTTGCGCTTGCAAGGCAGGCGCCGGAACCACTGAGCTAACCCTCCGGGCCCTGTCATAATAGGTTTTTAATACAATTCTTTTAATCTTGGAAAGATAATGAAGAATTTGAACACACTGAGAATCAGGTTGTTATAATTAAAAGAACGGTAACATCAGAATTTGGTCAGTATTAATATATGGATTGAGATGTCTTCTAAAAAGCAGATTTCTTTAACCTGAATAATTTAACTATGACATTTAAAAAAAATTAAGATGCTAACTCAAGAGGGGAAGCCCAATGTAGTACTATAAGAAATAGATAAAATAAAGATTAAATAATGGAAGTGTCTTCAAATTACAAATATTTTAATCAAGCCTAAGAGATTCTCCAATCACTTGAAAAATGTGGGAGCATGTGTGCACATTTTAGATGAGTGGAGAATACCTACAGATACATACACATACACAGATTTATGTATACATAGATATAGATACATCCTAAATATATACAAAAACATTTTTAGAATGAGAAAAATAGAAATATGTTAACATTACAACTTGAAGTTTAAAATATAACTTAATATTCCAAAAACTAAAATATCTAGATTCAAAGCTTAGTGGACACATCTATTTATAAAATTTACAACTTTAGATGAAAATGAACAAAATTAACATTAAAAAATGAACATCCGGGTTTGAATCAAAATAATGATGAAGACAGTAGGGAAAACAATTCAAGAAATATTTTTAAATAGTAAAAATAAAAAGGGAAACTGGTTTAATTTTATTTAAAGGAGGAAGATAATCATTTCAAACAAACAGGCAGAACTCAGAAAGGAAGGGAAGATGGTAAGCTCAGATTCAGATTTGCTAATCATAGACTCATCTTTAGTTTCAATTGGCAGGCCACTGGATGCAATGTCTGAAGCTTGTGGAAAAATTCTGGGGCAAGAGAGATAGTATTAGCACAGAGATAACTCAGAGGTGATATCCCCAAGGGACTGTATTCTTTCTAATCAAGTGCTTGTTTTTCAAAACGTACAGAACTTTCCAAAAAGAGTGGTTCTCTGCACAGAAGTAGAGTCATTCAAAAGAGTAGGAATTATAGAACATCATTCAAGATACTATATATCAATACCTTTTGAAGACAGACTAAAATCAGGTTTGCCCAGCCCTTAGAAATAAGGACAACCCTGGTAAATAAATTAAAAATGAGCCCCAAACTCTTTCTAATTGAGGTGGAGAGAAAGTTCAGCAAGAATTGAGATTTCGGGCCGGAGATTTAGCTCAGTGGTTCCGGCACCTGCTTCCCAAGCGCAAGGTCCTGAGTTCGATACCGGTAACCACATACAATGCTGAGTGTGATTCACGCCCACCAGCAATCAATACCACATACCACAGTACTGGTCGTGGTGGCTCACGCCTGTCATCCCAGCACTTGGGAGGCAGAGACAGGAGGATTGCTGAGTTCGAGGCTTGCCTGGGCTACACAGTGAGCTTAGGGCCAGCCTGAACTACAAAGGGAGACCCTGTCTCAAAAAAAAAAAAAAAAATTGAAATTTAGGGATGAAATAAAGTTTAAGTATTTAGAGTTAAGCGCAATAAAATAGAAAACAGTAGTGGTCACTTAAATACTTTTTTATGAGTGTTTGCTCTTATGGTGCCATCTCTATAGGACAGAATAGTAATAAGGATGAATCACAATAATCAAGATATGTTGAGGATTTACTATGCTCCAAATGCTGTTCTAAGGAGTAAGATGAGGAGCCAGCATTCAAAGCAGCTGGCTTGACTCCAGAGCCCATGTGCATACCTCCCTGGCTTTACTGCTTCCAAACCATTCCTACAATGAAGAGATGTGGCCTTTTACTCAGAACAGTTAAAACTTGATCTTGTTCTCAAAGAGCAAGATAATCAAGAGGTGGCGGAGAGGCAGAGAGGAAAAGAAGAAATTGAGAGGTGTTATATATATGTACCAACTCCAAACAAGGAATGAAACATTATGCATTGCAAATATATCTATATACATGAAAGCGTGAGTGGGAAGAGAATGAGAGGAAGAAAGGAAGAAAGGGAGGGAGATCAACAGATGAGTAGAGGGGGAGGGAAGGAAAGGTAAAGGGGTGGTGAAAGGAATTAAGAAGGATCATGTAGGTTGATTCCTAGATATTTCATTTTTCTGGGTGCTACTGTGAAAGGGATTGACTCCTGAATTTCTCTTTCAGTTAGTCTATTGTTTGTGTAGACAAAGGAAGTGAAAGAACTCTACTCTGAAAACTATAGGACTCTGAAAACGGAGATAGAAAAGGAAACCAGAAAGTGGAAAGATATCCCTTGTTCCTGGGTCGGGACAACCAACATCGTCAAAATGGCTATACTCCCACTACTACTATATAGATTAAATGCAATTCCAATTGAAATTCCAACGGTATACTTCACAGAGCTAGAGAAAATAATACAAAAATTCATCTGGAACCACAAGAAACCTAGAATAGCAAAAGCAATTCTAAGCAACCACAACATGGCAGGGGGTACTACAATCCCCAACTTAAAACTCTACTATAAAGCCACTGTGATAAAAACTGCATGGTACTGGCAAAGTAACAGACCTGAGGACCAGTGGAATAGATTAGAAGACCCAGAAACAAGTCCAGATACACTAAGCCACCTTATCTTTGACAAAGGAGCCAAACATCCCCAACGGAAGAAAGACAGCCTCTTTAACAAATGTTGCTGGAAAAACTGGGCTTTAGCCTGCCAAAAGCTAAAGCTAGACCTATCTCTTTCACCAAGCACAAAACTAAACTCACAGTGGATACGAGACTTAAACATTAAAACAGAAACAATAAGCCTGCTGGAAAACAGACTAGGTAAAACTCTTGGAGACATTCGTTTAGGCAGAGACTTTATTATTAAAACCTCTATAGCACAAGAACTAGCAGAACGAATCAACAAATGGGATCTCATTCTACTGAAAAGCTTCTGCACAGGCACAGAAGTCGCTAGCACTGCTAGAAGACAACCAACAACATGGGAAAAAAATCTTTACTAGCTGTGTATCAGACAAAGGGCTATTATCTACAATATATAAAGAACTCAAACAGATCAGCCTTCCCAATTCAAAAATGGGCATCTGAAATGAACAGACATTTCTCAGAGGCAGAAGTCAAAGAGCCAAGAAACATATGAAGAAATGTTCAACATCACTGATCATTCGAGAGATGCAAATGAAAACAACACTGAGATTTCATCTCGCTCCACAAAGAATGGCCGCGATCACAAAATCAACCAACAATAAATGCTGGCGTGGCTGTGGGGAGAAAGGAACCCTTCTTCACTGTTGGTGGGATTGCAGATTTGTGCAACCATTGTGGAGATCCGTGTGGAGAGCTGTCAGAAAACTAGGAATAGGGGCCCCATTTGATCTGGCTATCCCCTGCTAGGAATATACCCAAAAGAATTTAAAAACTCACATTGGAAAGACAGATGTACACCCTTGTTCATAGCAGCTCAATTCGTAATAGCTCAATCTTGGAAACAACCCAAATGTCCATCAACTGGAGAGTGGATAAAGATGTGTTTTTTAAAAATAAAATGGAGTATTACTCTGCCATGAAGAATGACAAGATCGATCCATTTAGGTGCAAATGGAGACA
>PVIC010010279.1:0-43739 GCA_004025085.1 Thryonomys swinderianus | reverse complement strand
AAAAAAAAAAAAAAAAAGTTTTAAGCTAAATGGTGACAAAAGTTCTTTCTGTACTGAGCAAGTTCAAATCTAAACCTCTATATTTTCCTCTTGAAATCCTGAGGTATTGGATTATCCATTTTGTAAAAACTAACCATGCAGCCAGGCATGGTGGCTCATGCCTGTAATCCCAGCACTTAGGAGGCAGAGACAGTAGGATTGCTGAGTTCAAGGCTTGCCTAGGCTACATAGTGAGCTCAGGGCCCACCTGAACTACGAAGCGAGACCCTGTCTCAAAAAGAAAAACCATGCAGCCCTAGAATTTTATATAAATGAATATGTTATAATCTTACTCTACCAATAGCTGTTTTTTCATTGTATATGCACCATGAACTTTTTTTTAGAAAGTTTTTATAGCTCATCAGTCAGCTGAGAACTGTAAATGCTATTTATCTGCTTTGCCCAATTAGATTATTTACTTATTTTTTAATTTTTATTTTTTTTGAGACAGAGTCTCACTTTGTAGTTTAGGCTGACCTTGAGCTCACTATGTAGCCCAGGCAGGCCTCGAACTCAACAGTCTTCCTACCTCCGCCTCCAGAGTGCTAGGATTATAAGCCTGAGCCACCATACCCACCTTTTTATTTATTTTTTGAGACAGGGTCTCACTTTGTAGTTGAGACTGGCACTATGTAGCCCAGGCTAGCCTCGAATTCACAGCAATCCTGCCTCTGCCGCCCAAGTGCTGGGATTATGGGCATGAGCCATTATGCCTGGCATTGTAGTGTGTGGTACTGATTGCTGGTGAGAATGAGTCACCACGCCCGGCAACGTGGTATGTGGTTACCAGGGATCAAATTTACTTTGCGCTTTCAAGGCAGATTCCAGAACCAGTGAGATAAATCCCTGGCCCACAACTGTATTTCATAATGACATCATTAGGTGGTGATCTGACTGCTCCTTTGCTTGTTTGCTTTTAGTGTTGAAAATTGAACTAAGTCCCTTAACTGATCACTTTTGTATAGAGGGCTTAATACTGGAGTACCTTTGGTTCTTAGAATGCATCAAAGCAGCTATCTCACCTTCCAGGGAGGAATGCTGGCTCTAGGAATCCATAATGGAGAGCAGCATATGTTACTAAGTGTTGCGGTAGCTGTGTCCAGTAATGAGAATATGTACTTACTTTTCCTGTATTAGGGGATAGAATATAGATCTTGCTGTAGCAACCTAGCTATTTTGATTATAAAATCACAAGATTATATTGCAAAGTGTCCTTCTGTTGTAGGTAGTGTAAATAGTAGATGCCAGAAGTGAGCGCCAGAAGTTCACATGTGATATGTGTTACAGATTTTAAGTTACATCTTTGGCCACACCACTCTGAACACATCCAGTCTCATCAGATATTAGGTTACTTAGTGCATAATTCCCCAAGTACAGTTAATGTTTTTACATCCTGTACCAACACTTCTGAGCACTTTACAGGAAACCTTTTAGTGGAAGGAGTGAGGATGTGATCTTGGCTGTACTGAAAGCATCCTGGACTCTCAGAACTTGTTTCTGATACTTAGCTTGTGTCACTTATGTTGTTCAGTAGGGGATGTGAATTGTAAATGTGATGAGTTTCCCTTTGTTTAAAAGAAATGTGGAATCTGTATGATTTAATTACTATTAGCTCTGTCTGATATAAACAGTTCATGCTTGTATTCGAAGTATATCTCCATGGAAAAGTTACTCTTGATTATTAGTATCTATGGGATATCTCCTTGAACTGTTCGGTCTGATTTACATGAAAGTGGTGAATTAGCAGAATGTTTACTTAACCTAAACAAAGTCTTGAAAGATTTAAGGCAGACTGTACATTAGTATACTGAATCTAAAATTTCTTTCCAAATTGGATGTGATTGTACATGTCTGTAATCCTAGCCCTCACAAGGTTGAGGCAGGAGGATCCTGATGAGTTCGAGGCCAGCCTGTGCTACCTGAGGAGACCCTCTTAGTCATTTAATCAGTCAACCATTCTTTCCATTTGTTTTCCTTTCCATATTAGCTACTGAGATCATATGTACCCTTACTTACTTTGAGGTTTTAAACCATGTATGAAGCAGCCCTTTAAGGAACACAAAATCTGTCATCAGTGAAGTGTAATTAAAGGCTTAAAATGATGTTAGTGATATCTACTATTTGAGGGAAGTTACTATCTTTCTTAGGTTTGTTATTTTGGGGGGGTGGGTTCTGTGACTGTTGTGGTAACTGCTTTTTTGTTCTTTTTTATTTGCTGCTTGTTTTAAGCTTGTTGTTTTGTTTGTCTGTAGATTAAAAGTCTCACATCTTTTAGCTTTAATACAGTGCTTTTTATTGCCCATTGTTTTTTCTTTAGATAGTAAATATCAGCAATCTTCATAAAGAGGTATATCAGCATTTGTTACATTAATGTCATCTGTAGTGTCCTCTGATGACTATAGGTTGAAAGATTTTTAGCTCATTTTTTAATATGAAAATATAAAGAGATCCATCAAAATTAGATAGCCAATAAGAATAGTTTGATAACATGTCAACCTATGCAAACTTACTTCAGGTAAATAAACCATTACTCCTGTACTTTTTGAAGTATTAAAGTTAAAATGTCTCTCTGACTACTATTTTCTCTCCAAACCTTTAGGAATCTAAGAATTTTAGGATAGAAACCACTGATCTGATCCTACGTTACCTTGACAGCTGTGCTTTAATTTTCTAGAAACTAATTCTGCAAACTAGCAGAACTGTGGTTTACATTATGATCTCTGATAGTAATTTTCACTTACTCCATTTCTCTATTTTCAGGGAAGTTACCCCTTGTTTTTTCACTACCTGTCTAAATCCTTTCAGATCAGTTTCAAAAATTACTCATAATTTCCCCCTACCTAACGTACTGTCTCTTGTCTTTATTCAAAATAATGTTTGTTCTGTAGTTCATGTAGCAATAAATGTAACATTCTTACTGTTCTCTTAAGTCTTTTATAATTATTTAACATTCCACATGTCTTGTTTCCCCAACTAGATTATAAGCTCCCTGAGGGCAGGTATGATTTTTTCCATTTCTTTATGTTTTTCCTTTGCATTTAGCTCAATATTACATAGCCTATAGGCATTCAGTTTATTGACTTGGTTTAAGTTTAAATGTATTTAATTTTAGATTTTCCAGGTAAATGAGCATTTTAAATTAAAACCTAAATAACTTGTTTTCTGCTATATTTGTATATTCAACTAATAACCCAATAATCTCTGACATTTAATTTCTTTAGGCTACTAACTTTTTGGCTTTTCTATAACAAACTTTTAACACAGTTGGTATAGTTCTGGGAAGCTTTCTGCCATAAAATTTATGTTTTTGTATATGAAATAAATATATTGTTAGCCTGAATAATATTTGGAAGGTAAGTTGTCACAAGGAGCATGTATGTTACAAATGCCAGTGAATGTAGAATTATTCTGTTCTCACTGCTTTTCTCCTAGTGTAGATAATTTCCAGTAGTATAATGAAGCTAACTTAATATGAGTCTTCCTAAAACCAATGGAATTTTTTTGGTTTTTAAATTTTGATAAACAGCTGAAGGAGGACTGATAAAATTGATAATTTTTAATTTATATTATTTTAGTATTTGTGGGTATTATAAAACAATTTTTTAACTCATTAATTGCTACATTAAAATATTAGGAGTTTCTTGCAATTTCCTTCATTAACTGGTTTAACTTGCATCCAGAAGCTACAGAAGAAGTTTCTTTGGACAGCCCAGAACGGGACCCTATTGTGTCTTCGGAGCCTTCTCCTGCAGTCACACCCATCACCCCTACTACACTCATTGCTCCTAGAATTGAGTCAAAGAGTATGTCAGCTCCTGTGATCTTTGACAGGTCCAGGGAAGAGGTATGGAAAAATGTTTATGTTCTAAATTACTATGTAAATAATGCTTTTGTTCCCCACTCAGCAGCACTGTGCTATTAGTCTTTCCTAATCAAAGCCCCCAGGTATTTTGGAAAAAAAAAAAAACATTGAACTGACGAAATCAGAAAATTTTGCTTCTGTCTCTAGCCTTGTTTAGTCCAGTGACCTGGGCTTTAAACTTTCTCTTCCCTCTCCTGCCGCACCCCCCCTCTACCCCCCGTTTTTGGAGACAGGGTCGTTTGTACTGCAGGCTGGCCTTGAACTATGTATCAAGGAGTTTATCATTTATGATCTTATAATAATACATGCCTTTGAGAGTTTCGAGGTTGGTCAGTTAATATATGGAAGCTGAAAGCTGTTAATCACAGTAAAATGCTATGTCAAGTAATTTTATGTGATAAAGCATATAATAAATACAGTTCATATATACAGGTTGCTGTCTAGTCTCATTTTTAAAAAGAACTGCTGTCAAGTCAGTTAAAGATACTTTTTTTGGGACCAGGTCTGGCTATGTAGTTCAGGCTGGCCTTGAACTTACTATGTAGCTTTCTGCTTCAGCTTCCCGAATGCTGGAATTGCAGGTGTGCACCACCATGCCCAGCTTCAAGATATGTTCTTGAAGTTCAAGATTTGATAATACTTTTTGATAAGTTGCATTTGGCAAAGAAAAGTCATGAAGTGATGTGGAGGTTTTTATTTTGTTTTGGTTTTGGCATTGCTTTAGATGGAAGCCAAGGCTTCATGTACTCTAGGCAAGCACTCAACCACTGAGTTGTATCTCCAGCTCTAGAGGTTATTCTTAAATGGCAGAATTACAGATTTAAATGTCATTCAGCTGTATTGCCAACACTCAGGAAGCCAACGCAGCAGATTTGCCATGAGCAAGACCCTATTTCAAAAAACTTCAACAACAACAAAAAGATTATTAACATAGAAATAGATCATTAAGTAACAACCACATACAAATGCATGAATAATCTTCCCAATGTGGTATTAAAGGAAAAAAAGACATAAATAAGTATTTACTGTGTTTTAATGAGACAAACTTTAAATACAGGTACAACTAATGGAGAGTGTTAGAAGTCAGGATAGTTATTTTGTTGGTAAAGTTATGTTGCAATGAGGGGAAACTTAAGAGGGCTTTCTGGGCTCTGTTTGTATTTTTTTGTTTTGTTTTTTTGAGTCAGGGTCTCACTTTGTAGTTCAGACTGGCCCTGAGCTCAGTATGTAGCCCAGGCAAGCCTTGAAATCAGCAATCCTCCTGCCTCTGCCTCCCAAGTGCTGGGATTACAGGCATAAGCCACCATGCCTAGCATTGTGGTATGTGGTTACTGGGGATGAACCATGCACTTGCTAGGCAGGCGCTGGAACCACTGAGCTAAATCTCTGGCCCTGGGCTGTGTGTTTTTTATTTTGGTTCTGTGTGTTCATTTTATAAAAATTTGTTTGCGCCGGGCGTGGTGGCTCATGCCTGTAATCCCAGCACTCGGGAGGCAGAGACAGGAGGATTGCTGAGTTCGAAGCTTGCCTAGGCTACATAGTGAGCTCAGAGCCAGCCTGAACTACAAAGTGAGACCCTGTCTCAAAAAAAAAAAAAAAAAATTTGTTTGCCTGTACACTTAGAATTTAAATATTATTTTGTATGTATCTTAATTATTCAAAAAAGTTTACTCTTGGAAGTCTGGTTGGGTATATGAAACACAATTGTAATACTAGCTATCTAGGACACTAAGGCAAGAGAACCATGAATTCAGAGCCAGTCTGGGCAATTTAAGGAAACCTTGTCTCAAAAATAGTTAGATTTTACAGCTGAGCCCTCCTGAGGTCAGACCCCAGTTAATGAGAAAAAAAAAAAAAAAAAACACCCAGAGGGAAAAAGGAAGAAAACCTACAAGATGCTAGCCTATGCAAAAAAGATTAATCCTAGTCTTAAATGATCTTACTGCTTTGAAAACTTTATAATAATTTCTAAAGTTTCTTGGATTAATAAAGCCTTCCTGCATAGTTGCTGTTTGAGTTGCAGCTTGGTAATAACACTCACAAGGTTTTTCTGGGGTCTTACAGGTTTCACCCTTTTCTCACTTACTCTTTCTTACTGTTTTGACACAGGTCTCACTGAATTGTCCAGGCCAGGTTCAAACTTGAGATCCTCTTGCCTCAGTGTTCCATAGTGCTGAAATTATAGGAATGGACTTGGACTGTCATGCTTTACTGCTCTTAAAACTTGAGCTTTATAGTACTACTAGCCAAAGCTATTGGCTTAAGGGGGAAACGTGTTAAGTATTTGGAGACATCATACTAAAGTTGGTTTAGGTACTACAGTATGTAAGATGCTGGTGGTGAAATAATGCTACTTTCTAATTAGTCAAGATTAGATATGCAGCTGTAAAAAATGATAATGTTAAAATAAGTAATTATTTTAATATAAATCTAATGATTCAGTATATGCAATAAAACAGTGAATTGAAATAGTTTTTCTATATCCAAGGAGTTGTAGAACACAAAATTTTCATTTACTTCTCCAAATGATCCTGTATTTATGGGCTTTGTGGAAGTAGTCAGGAAAACTTTTTTTTTTTTTCTTTTGAGACAGGGTCTCACATTGCAGTTCAGGCTGACCCTGAGCTCACTGTGCAGCCCAGGCAAGTCTCAAAGTCACAGCAATCCTCCTGCCTCTGTCTCCTGAGTGCTGAGATTACAGGTGTGAGCCACCATGCCTGGCATTGTGGTGTGTGGTACTGATTGCTGGTGGGTATGAGTCACCATGCCCTGCACTGTGGTATGTGGTTATGGGGGATGGAACTCTGGACCTTGTGTTTGCAAGGTGGATGACAGTACCACTGAGCTAAATCCCTGGCCCAATGTTGTTTTTAAAAATGGGGTTCTGAGAATTAGAGATTCAGCTTATTGGTTCTAGCACCTGCCTAGCTAGCACAAGGTCCCTGGTTCGATCTCGATAACCACATAGAACAATACCGGGTGTGGTGACTCAATGCCCACCAGCCATCAGTGCCACATACCACAGTGCTGGGCATGGTGGCTCACGCCTGTCATTCTAGCACTTGGGAGGCAGAGGCAGGAGGATTGTTGAGTTTGAGGCTTGCCTGGGCTACATAGTGATCTCAGGGCCAGCCTGAGCTACAAAGCAAAACCCTTCCTCCAAAAAAAAAAAATTGGTAGTGAATGGCTTTTTAAATGGTTTTGATAGTGGTCTTAGTAAAAGAAACATGATACATATTTTAGTTGTTAGCATTGACAATTTTAATTGTAATCTCAAACAGCAAAAATATGTGTACTTTTCTAGATTGAAGAAGAAGCAAATGGAGATATTTTTGACATAGAAATTGGTGTGTCAGATCCAGAGAAAGTAGGTGAGTAAAATATTTACTATATTTTGATAGACATATTTTTAGATAAATATATCTTGTTTCTTCAAGTAAATGAATGCATCATTACATTTTAAAGTAATACTTTTTTAGAATACAATTTTTAATAGTATTATCTGACTCCTACAGGTGATGGTATGAATGCTTACATGGCATACAGAGTAACAACGAAGGTGAGGCTTTTTGTTCCATTAATGAAGCATTGATCCCTCCATATGCGTAGTAGAGGAAATGACCCTAATTAAGGTAGAAGTTATGCTATCTTTTTTTTTTTTTTGGTGGTACCGGGGACAGAATTCATGTCCTTCTGCTTTCAAGGTAGGTGCAGTACCACTTGAGCTAAATACCTGGCTCTCAAGTTATGCTATCTTTGTAAAGGTTGTAAAAGGTTGCCAAGAAGTTGTTTAGATAGGTGGTGAGTGTTTTAAGAGGTACAGTGTTCTCTAAGAGCGTGTAAGAAGGGCTTCCCGGAGAAGCCAAGGCAAAGGTAAAAAAAGCGATTTAGGAGAAACCAGAAGGAAGGAGCAGAATGCTTGTTCCAGGCCAAGGGATTTGCTTATGTAAAATCTAAATATCAGAAAGCATACGGTTTCTAAGATCTGCTGCAGAAAATACTTTATGATAGAATTGTTTGGTCATTAGCTTCTAGTATGTTATGACCAACCACATTAAGGAGTTTGGGTTTCATCTTAAATATAATGGAGTACTACTAAAAAGACAACAGTGTGACACAGATTTTTGTCTCTTTCTGGCTAGAATATGAATTGGGAGTGTTGAAGTACAGATCAGGATTGGTAGTTAAGAGACCATATAATAAAAGATTGTAGACTTTCAAATCTTGAAACAGTGCCTGTTGCAGCAGTACTAATTATAAAAGTAATGCTGGGTAATAAAGAAGTGGTTCTCTGGAAGTGAAAAAATAAATGTTTTCTGAAGTTATGTAGGAACTAGACTCAGTAGGCCCTAGCTAGATACAAAGAAAGAGGAAGAAGAGGGATGCCTGATTTACCTATGGGGGAACTTTATATCTGTGGGAATGGTCTGCATAGAAAGACAGGAACATAGTGAGGACGAGCTAAAATTTGTTAATTCATCAAGCAAATACTCAATATAGAAGTACAGTATTAACAGCACCAAGAAATGCTCTTTTATGGAGCTCCTGTGTGGCAGAAAAATGAAGAGAGTTTTGAAGTCAGTGAGATTTATGTAACAGGAAATTCATAATTTTGGAATAATGGGCTGCAGTGCTTGAGGACATCGGGTCATAGGTAAAGATTTTAGATTCATTAGCATAAATATAGTACTATAGCATATGTTAGAATAGAATAAAAGCAAGACATGGTGGACATCTATAGTACCACCACTCAGGAGGTCGAGGCCGGAGGATCACCTAAAGTTGGAGGCTAGTACATAACAGCACCTGTCAGTACAAACAGAATAGAGTAAGGCAAATATTTTCTGTCCTCTTTGTTTTTTAAAAAATACCATTTAGGGTTTTTAATTGCTAGAAATCTATATACCACATTAGATTCTCTGTATTCTTTGCAAAGTAAATCAGTGTGTTGTGTTCATAACTATAGGTAGCATTTGCTTCTGAGTAATTGTTTATTATTCAAAATTTCAAATACCTCTCTTGTAGACTTCTCTTTCCATGTTCAGCAAGAGTGAATTTTCGGTTAAAAGAAGATTCAGTGATTTTCTCGGTTTGCATAGCAAATTAGCAAGCAAGTATTTACATGTTGGTTACATTGTGCCACCAGCCCCAGAGAAGAGTATAGTAGGTAAGCATAAGTAAAAAAATAAATAATTTTTGTTACTGCTACTAATTTCATTTTAACCTTACAAATCTGGATTCCATAACCATTCAGTATTAACATTTTATAATATTTGGAGATGCAGAATTTAGTTATTTCATTTATGGTAATCACATATTAAAGAATATATCTCTACAAGTTTTTTTTTTAATTTACAGCAATTTTGAGGCAACCATTTTTATTATCATCACCCAGCTTATTTGTGTTGGATTATGTACTAAATGACCAGATCTGCTAAACAATGTCTATATAGCATTTCTGTCATGTTTCAAGAAATGAAAATAACTGTACATGATTAAGTACAAAAGTACATAAGACTGTAGGCATGAGAAGATAGATCTATGTGTGAGATTTTACAACCATTCACAGCTTTAATATATTTAAAGAGTAGAATTCATTAACTAAAAAATATTGTCCTTCTGTAGTCCTGGAAAGTTTATGGAAATGGATCTGACCTAATTACAACACTAATACCAGTGTCACTGATCTGATATTTACAAAAACTCGGTATTGTTAGTGCAACACCTGTGCAAGCTAGAATGCTAGCTGTTTGTTGAACCAAGGAACTAATATCTGAACAAGAAGTCTGTAAAGTCCCACATTTTAAAAGTGTTTTCAAAACTGTATCTGTTCTTCGCATTGATAAAGTTTTATTTTCTATCACTTGAAGATTTAAGTATTGAATATGGTGTTGAAATTTACCAAGTTGACAGGAATTAGAAACCAAAGCCTTTTAGGGTCACTGGAGTACCAGTTTATTGAGTCATCTTCAGAGGATAATTACTTAATTTTTTTATATCTTAACATTTTTTTAAGCTGTGGAAGCATTTGTTCCTTAGGTGTATGTTGTCCAGAAGGCTGATTTGATGTAGGTTTGCCCATGTAAGAAATTTAACTCAACTTCCTACTCCATTTTAATGTTGTGTCAGTCAGTAATAAAGACTTAGCTAACAAAGTACAGCTGGGTGTGGTGAGGTGTGCCTGCACCCTCTGCTGCTCAGGAAGCT
Source organism: Thryonomys swinderianus (assembly GCA_004025085.1). Classification (NCBI taxonomy): domain Eukaryota; kingdom Metazoa; phylum Chordata; class Mammalia; order Rodentia; family Thryonomyidae; genus Thryonomys; species Thryonomys swinderianus. The sequence goes on along the minus strand of PVIC010010279.1, from coordinate 33,631 downwards.
GAAGCCTCGTGGCCAGTAGTGTTCCTGGTCTTTCCCAGTTCCTCAAAAGAAAAAGAATTAGGAAGAAGAAAGAAAGAACACCTTTAAAAACAAATGCATAATTGACACCTAAGTTAGATCAAATTGTTTAAAAATTATTTATAAATTTTGGAATAGGAGTTGACACAGCTCTGTGTAATAATACAATATGTGTGGGAATAAACTAGGGGAAACATAATCAACTAATATAAGATGAATCCCAGCAAAAATTTCCTTCAGAACTCTGGACAGTATGAAAAGTGGTTGACAAGTTAATCTTTGAATTTCAAAATAAGCAGTAAGCAGAGAAACAGTCACTTACAAATTTCATAAAATAAAAATGAATAGATTATCTGAGGAAAATTAAAAACACAACTTCCTTTTTCAAATAACACAGGCCCGGCGTGGCGTTGAAACTGGTAGCTTTTTGCAGGAAGCTGTAACTGCCCTGAAGGAGGAGGGTTTTCAGCAGCATAGGCCATTACTGCTCAGGAGGACTCTGTTGACATAAATACTATTCCATGCAAATTGTTAGAAAGACAGAAGACTTGAGATAAAATTTGTATATATAAAGTTTAAAATTTAGTGGCTTGTAGAATATTCAATATTGTCATGCATTACTGCAGTCAGTTTTAGATTATTACCTCAAAAAGAAACCCGATGTGCCTCAGTTTCATTCCCCCCACCCCGTTACCTCCGTTCTCTCACTGTCCTCTCCCAGCCACTCCGGGCAGTCTCTATCTGCTCTTCCCTGTGGGTCTGCCTTCATAGGACCTCTCTGTGAATGAACGGAGACATGCTATAGAATGTGCCTTTTCTGCTGGGTGCTATTTTTCTCATGGTTCCTATATATGTAGTATGTTGTCAGTATTTTACTCCCATAGAGTACATGGAGGATTGAACCCAGGGGCCCTGTAACACTCAGCTACATCCCCAGCCCTTTTTATATTTTATTTGCAAACAGGCTTTGACTTAGTTACCCAGGCAGGACTTGAACTAGGTTCCCCAGTGCTGGGGTTACAGGTATGTACCAGAGCACTCTACCTACAGAATGTATTTTTGAAAGGAAAAATAATGAGAAGAAAAAAGAAAACTATAGCCTAAGAACTATTAGCATTATTCACAAATAGAGAAATAATTTGAATTTTTCCCCCTTTTGGTGTTGCAAATTGAACCCGGTACCTCCCACGTGCTAAGATCATGCCCAACTTAATTAACATGATTTTTATTTTTAAACTTTGGAGTGTTCCTAATGTCTCTGTAAATGAGCTTTTCATTTGAATTTCATAAAACCAGCTCTAGGCCAGGCAGGGCGGCATATGCCTATCAAGCCAGCCTCTTGGGAGGCTTGGACAGAAGAATCACTTGAGTGTATGATTTAAAAAGATAAACAGGACCCACCTATGATAAGTAAATAAAAAAGGGCATGCTCTTAGAATCTACCTCAAGGAAAACATTATTTTTGTCATTCTGAAAGTAAAGAACCTTAACTGCTCATGAGAAATGAAAATGTTAGGCTTGGGCATGCGACCTAATGGTAGAGCCTTGTCTAGCATGTTCAAGGCCTTGGTTCCTAGCTCTAGTACTTCAAAAAGAGAAAGAAAGAAATGAAATTCTTACTTGAATTTCACTTAAAAATTCCATAATGCATGTTGAAATTAAAAACATTTAAATTTATCAGTAATATAAAATATAGCAGATGAGGAACATGTAAGTTTTTGCATAAATAAATAGTATGGCTCAGAAAACTATCATTGCTAAACTTCAGCTTAATTTGTTCTTATGTTGTTAGTGTTTACCTACTAGAGATGCTAACATAATGAGATTTAATTCTTCCACAGTAGTTTGCTTTTCTAGTAAGAGAGCAGTTACAAATCTTGGAACTTCTTTGTAAAGTTTAAATTTTGAAGAAATAACTTTAAAGAACTGTTTCAAGTAATATACAGTCACTCTGATTCTTACTCAACTTCTTCAAAGGTATGACCAAGGTCAAAGTAGGCAAAGAAGACTCATCGTCCACTGAGTTTGTAGAAAAACGAAGAGCAGCACTCGAAAGGTAATTCTGGGTGACAATACTTTCTTGCTTTTGTGTTTTCCATTCTATAATACAAGTCTGATTCCATTTGGCATAAATGTGGTTAATTTTTAAAATGTGCCACATGATGATCCATAAGATGGTTTTAAAATTTATTTTACAAATTGCTTATTTCAGCAACATGATACTATTTGTCGAGTTTTTATTAGTCTTTGTTCATAGTCTGTCTGCAGAGTAACACCTGGTTTTGTCACATATGTTATCACCAGGAATATAAAGACATGGTTTAATTGCAGATAGAATCATAGATCGAAGTTATGATTGTGGGAGAAGAACTGATAAAAATGCTTGAATAGGGCCAAGCATATAGATCAGTTGTAGAGCACTTGCCTTGCAGATAGAAGGTCCTGAGCACAAATGATTTGGCTAAGAGTAACCTCATTTTGCTATTATTTGGGTTCTTAGGAAGTTATACCATCTTTATGTACTATTTTCTTTTTTTTTTTTTGGAGACAGGGTCTCACTTTGTAGTTCAGTCTGGCCCTGAGCTCACTACAGAGCCCAGGCAAGCCTTGAACTCAGCAGTCCTCCTGCCTCAGCCTTCCAAGTGGTGGGATTACAGGCATGAACCACCATGCCTGGCACTGTGTTGTGTGGTACTGATTGCTGGTGGGTGTGAGTCACCACACCCAGTATTGTTGTATGTGGTTACCTGGGATCGAACCAGGGACCTTGTGCTTGCTAGGCACGCACTGGAACCACTGAGCTAAATCTCCGGCCCTTTATGTACTATTTTCAATAATTCAGTCAATTCATCAAAACTCGTAAATAGGGAAAATGTAGTGTGTATCCTCATTTTTAGGTTCTTAATTTTGATTGAATATGTAAAAATATTAGTCATTATTTGGATTGACTACATACTTAAAGAATATATGTATCCTGTCTCCTTTAGAGTACATGAACTACCCATTTTGCATAGTTTTGAAGACCTGTCTTCATTATGGCAAACTAAAAAGAATGGATGGGAAGACACCCACTCCTTACATCTTAACATTTATTCCTTCTTTGTGCTAAATATGTGAGAAGATAAATTGAATGCTATTATAAAGCTCAATTTTTATAACATAACATGGCAATTACTTGAAAGATTTCTAATTTTATAGTTATTTTTTAGTTTTAATGTTTCTCATTTGGCTTCAAATCAGTGTTTGAGGTGGATAGATTTTAGGAGTGAGATAATAATTTGTACCTGCATGCATGTGAACACACGTGTGTATATACATTCATACAAATTAAAATTTTTTAAGGAAACATAGTTCTTGGTTTTTAGTACTGTACTAAAGTGTTTGGATGTTTTAGAACATGCCACAGTAGAATTGGGTTTAAGCATTATGCAGTAAGAAAAGCTACAACAATAAATAATCTTAGAGAAGCATAAAAATCTTAGAGAAGATTAAAGATGAAATGATGTCTGTGAGAATCAGCAGTTACCCAGGAGAAGTGTATCAGGAGAAGTTTGGTTTGGGCATTAGAATTAATGATGTTGTGAAACAGGTTATAGGCAAAAAATATTTTGAAGAATGAAGGTGCATAATGGTTTTCCTTGATTTTCTTAGTCCTCCTGAAAATGTACCCATGACCCTTTGAGAGATCTTTCAACAATTGTCTTTCTATAGGTAAATTTGAAATCTTTCAAATGGCACATTTAATAAGGAACTTAATGATGATTTATTGTGTCAAGGATGTATAATTTGATTCTGCATTTTCCTTTCTTCTAACTTTGACCACATTGTATAGTTCCACCACATATTTTCATGTATCATGAAACATTAAAGGAAGATTTTAAAGGAATCATTGAAACTTTAGTACTTATGTAAAGAGTTTGTTTTCTGAAAAAAAAAATAAAAATAGCTTTTTGAGCAGGGATTTAGCTCAGTGGCTCCAGCATCTGCCTGGAAAGCTCAAGGTCTTAAATTCAATCCCCAGTACCACATACCACAATGCCAGGTGTGGTGGCTTATGCCTGTAATCCCAGCACTGGGGAGGCAGAGGCAGGAGGATTGCTGTGAGTTCAGGGCCAGTCTGAACTGCATAGAAAATCCCTGTCTCAAAAAGTTTAAAAAATTTTTTTTAACTTATTAAATGCAGATTTGTAATTAATAGTACAGTAGTTTAAAAAAATAGTATGATATGGCAGAAAAGTTTCCATTTCCACTTTTCATTAGAAAAACCTTTCACTTTTTTTTGGAGTCAGGGTTTTACTATATTTATCAAGGTGGCCTTGGACTCACTTTGTAGCTCAGGTTGGCCTCACACTGAACGTGATCCTCCTGCTCCTCCTGCTCCTCCAGCCTCTCAAGTCTTGGGATACAAGCCTGCACTACCACACCTGGCAAAAAACTTTTCTTTTTAATGGTACTAAGGAATGAATGCAGAGCCCTGTGCTTGTGAGGCAGGAGGGGCACCACTAAACTAAATATGCCACACTCAAAAAAATTCTTCTAAAGAAAATATAAGCATAAGAATATAGAAGCAAAGAAACCTAAATCACAACTATTTACTCTAATTCTGTTTTTCCCATCCTAGCCAGTTTTAGTGAGTTTGATGCACATTTTTGGGTTTTTTGTGCTTGTTTGTTTTGACAGGGTCTCACTGTGTGGTTCAGGCTGGCCTTGAACTCATTATGTAGTCCAAACTGGCTATAGTAGTCCTGCCTCAGCCTCTTGGAATGCTGGGATTATAGGCCTGTGCTACCACACCCAGCCATGGGTACACATTTTGTTTTTGTTTTTGTCTTTTGGGTACTGAAGGTAAACTCTGAATTTGTGACCTTGAGCATGCCTGCAGGGAGCAGGTGCTGGAACCATCGAGCTCAATCCCTGGCCTACGTTTTTTAAAATTAATGTGTAGATTTTTTTTTTCTTTTTTAGACAGGGTCTTGCTTTTGTAGTTCAGGCTAGCTCTGAGCTCACTATGCAGCCCAGGAAAGCCTCGAACTCAGCAATCCTCCTGTCTGCCTCCCGAGTGCTGGAATTACAGGCGTGAGCCACCACGCCCAGCACTGTGGTATGTGGTGCTGATTGCTGGTTGATTGCTGGTGGGCTTTTGTGAGTCACCACGCCCAGCATTGTTTGTGGTTACCGAGGATCAAACTCAGGACCTTCCGTTTACAAGGCAGGCGCCGGAAGCACTGCGCTAACCCTCCGGCCCAATGTGTAGATTTTAAAACTGTATATCTTTTACCCTCTCATAGATCTGACTTAACTAAGTGATTCCCAGCTCTCTTAGGAGGCTGAGGCAGGAAGAATATGAATTCTAGCCCAGCTCTGACAGTTCAGCAATTTGTGAGACCCTGTCTCAATTTTTAAAAAGACCCAGACATGGTTCGACACACTTATAATCCCAACCTCAACTACAGTGAGTGTGAGGTCAGCCTGAATTACATAGAGAGACTTTGTCTCAAAAAACCAAAATATTTTAAAAATTAAATAAAGGGCTGAGAATGAAGTTTATTGCAAAGGGCCAAGATTCCAACCTCAGCATACATTAATTACACTAAGTTAAGTTAAAGACTAGAATTGGTATTATCTGTGGAATCCCCTACCTAGATGGCTCTAATAGACAGGGGAAGATTTATTTTTGTATTACTTTAATACTGTGATACTCATTTCCATACTTAACTCGGTTTAGAAAATTTGAATAAGTATTTTTAACAAAAGACTAAATTTCAGCATCTATAAACAGAAATTTATGGGGCTGATAGTAGAATGCAAGATTTAGAATGTTTCAGTTGCAGGCCATACCACTACAACACACAGTTTTGCGTGACCTTGAGTTGGTTTCTTGACTGCATCCTTATTGCCAAAGTATGAGTGAATCATTTAGGATTTTGTTCAAGAACCTAGAAACTCAGTCAACAAGACATTTACTATAGATTAGTTAATCCATTTTCCATATCAGAGTTTGGAGGTGGACAGCTCTCAGGGTTAGCTAGTTCATCGTGGAACCCCTCGCTCCTCCTCGTGTCTGAAATGCTGCCGTTTCTCATTGCTGTAGTCCAGAGGCTAGACTCGCTGCAGTGGTCTCCTAATTAGCCCCTCTGCTTCTAAACTTAGCAGTTGTACTTAAAAAAAAAAAAATGTCCAGTTGAAAGGAACGTCATAATGATTATATTAATCCCTAATTTCACTCAGCAAATCCAGAATCCTTTAAGCGACTACAGATCTCCCTGATATATACTGTTCACTTTATTACCTATTTGATGTCTTACCACCTTTGATCACTCACTGCTGTGGGCCACACTGACTGACCTTTGCTTTGCGTCTTGTCATCATTTCTTTTTTAGTTCAGATGTTCAAGGAGCAAAAGTAAAGTCATTTCTGATTGTAGATTTCATTCTGTGGTATTAAATTGTAACCAACCACCATTAACATGGCTGCTTCCATGAAGCCCATTGTTCTGTCCATTTTTGTGATCTCTTGCTTGTGACATATGTCATTATTTATGTGCTGATTGATTATATTATTGTACTAAGCTACAAAGTCTGTTGGGAACAAGATCTTACTGTCTCATTCCTGATGTGTTGCAGATACTCAGAATAGTACCTGCCATGTAGTGAGTGAGTGGTAAATATCTGTTCAGAGAGCAAAGGAAATGTCACCCACACTCAGCCCTTTCTGCCATTCTGTGCTCTTATTGTAGTTCTTACATTTGAATTCAAAGTAAGAGGAGTATTCTTAATTTTGTTGCTCCAATGACTGTATAACCTGCTTTATTATTTGTTAGCAGGTACTTGAAAGCCCTAAAGTTACTATTCTCAATTTATCCCTAACATTTGCTTGGAGCTTAGAACAAATTTGAAAAGTTATTTATAACCAACTGTTCTTGGGTCTGATACTTTATCAGTTCCATAGTGTCTTCCATGTTTTCTTTGTTTCTATGTCTCTATTTCTCAACATACTTTTTTCATATCTTTTTCTGTTTTGTCTCCTTTGTATGCAAGTGCATGATACTGGGGATTGAATCCAGAATCTCACTACCCTTTCTTTATATATCCACTTGTATAACCTTCACTGATTTAATTTCAAATTGGTGTGTATTTCCATTCATTGTTTTAAAATTCAGTTTGTCTTCCTGTTCTAAATTTTGTTAGTCATACATACATACATGTGTGTCACTAAATCTTTTTAGTTATTCTCTACTTCCATGTAACCCTTAGAGGGAAAAGTTTTACTGTCTTTTTCAAGAATATTATTTTCTAAAGTTGATTCTTCAGAAAGCTAAGATTGTCACAAGATTTTTTTTTAAAAAGGATCAATACTTAACTGAGTTTTGCTAGCCTAGCATTTTGCAAAGTTAAACCAGATTTATTTCCCATAGGATTTAGGGCTAACATAATGTTGTTTATTGTGAATCTTAGAACAATGTGTTTGTAATATATTTCAAACTTTCTTGATCAGAGAATCAGTTTTTTTCACAAGTATTCTATGAAAGAGACTTTTAATCTGCAAAACTCACTTTGGAAAAATGTAGAAAATGTTTTAGAATGTAAGTAGCATCAAGTATTTCCGTTTAGTTTTGAAATGTGGTTTCTTTGGGGAGATGGTATCAGGGATTAAACTCACAATCTTGCATTTGCAAGGCAGGCACATCATCACTGAGCTACATCCCTGGCCTGAAATGTTGAAGTTTCTTAAAGAGTAGCTTCTAGATATTTTGTCTTCCTTGCTATTTTGTTCATTTAATAATTGTGTGAGTTCTTGCTATTTACCAACACTGAGATGAACAATTTACACAGACTACTTTCAGGTAGTCTGTGCTCTAAACAACTAAATAACATACCTAATATTGTTGAGAGAATTTCACCATTAAAATGTAAATGTAATTCTAGTGGAAAATGGAAAATTTTATACTTACATGATTAGTGTTTTGCAGCATCTCTTTTTTTGATTTGGCTCCATAATATAATAGCGATTTTTAAAAATCACACTGAACATTGTTACTACATACACCTATTAAAATGTTTAATACGGTTTTTTTGGGGGGATATCAGGAATCAAAGTGAGGGCCTTGCGCTTGCCAGGCAGATGCTATGCCATTGAGCTACATTCCTGGTTCTGGTATATTTTTATTTAAATGTGTAAAACAGATTAACATTAAAACATGAGTACAACTATCATGACTTTTGTATAAATTTGGCCCTAATCTTGTAAAAAGTAGAAGAAATTGCTACAAATTAGTATTTAAAACTTAAGAAATTACTGACCTCCAAAGAAGTGATAAAGCTATATTAATTGTGAGGTAAATGTTATAACTGAAATATTGCTGCATGTAGTCTAATCTGTTTTTTAGATAGTTTGGTTTTTTTTTGTTTTTGTTTTTGTTTTTTGAGACAGGGTCTCACTTTGTAGTTCAGGCTGGCCCTCAGCTCACTATGTAGACCAGACAAACCTCAAACTCAGCAATCCTCCTGTCTCTGCCTCCTGAGTGCTAGGATTACAGGCATGAGCCACCATGCCCAGCTAGATAGTTTTTTTACAGGTGAGATTTGAGCAGTAATTGAGACTACTTAAGTAGTTAATCTTTTGTCCCTTTTATGAAATAATTATTGCTAAATTATGACTAGCAAACGTGAGCTTTCCTAATAAAGGAACATAACTGACATTGAGTTAATAGGGATTACAGTGTTTCTCTTTTGTATTTTTACTTTATGTGGTACCATAGTTAGATAGGACCTTTATCAAAAATAACAAAACCTTAGAAACAGTATTGAAGAAATTTAAATTTAGTTCTTGTCAAATTAGGTCCAAAACTGATGATGATCATTGAAATCTACTAACAAGCAAAACAAGTTGAACTATTTCCCAAATTGGTGATAAAACAATTATTGTTGTTGAGTATAAGATGACACTATGTGTCTTGGAACTCTTATAATTAAAACATATTAAATGTACCCAAAGGTAAAATTATTGAACAAGCTCATGTATTGTCCTCTTCCAACTTATTCATATTTCACAGTAAGAAGTTTGGTAAGGTATTTAACATCTTTCCTATTTTTTATCCTTGCCCTTACTCCTTGCCATTTTTCTTTTTCTATAATTACAAAATCAGTTTTCAAATGACAAGCAAAAAGGTGATTATTAGATTGCTTTAAGACTAAATAGTTAGAGTCAGGGAAGAATAAAGCTGAAAACACCTTTTTGGTTAATTTTTCATTCTTATTTTGTTGCAATACAGTGTATTTTATTTTTCTAAAATAAAATTTAAAATAAATGCTATTATAAGAGTGAAATTTTTACTCTTAAATCTAGGTATCTTCAAAGAACAGTAAAACATCCAACTTTACTACAAGATCCTGATTTAAGGCAATTCTTGGAAAGTTCAGAGGTATTTCTATTTCAAATTTTTGTATATACATCTTTACATTTGGCATATGTATATAAGAATATACAGAAAATAATTAGATTAATAGATGGAATGAGTGCTAATTTTTTTGGCTTTGTGTTTCACTAAATTTTACAAAGTATCTTCTTGAAAACTTACAATCAAGTTGTATTGAAGTTTTGAAATGCAAATCTGTAACTTGAGAAACCTTGTTTCTGCTTGAGAGTTATAAAGAATTTCCTTGTGTCTCAGAATTTTTAAAAAGTTAAAATCACGCAGATGTTCTTAACTGAGAATGTAGAGATTTTCCTCAAGACTTCTTTCCTTATAAACAGTTTGTTTCTGTTAGGAAACAGGTGGCCAGTGCTTGGGTACTTGGCAATCCCTTAATATATTTTGACAAATGGTGCTTGTTCTATCTAAATGTAAACGTGCAGAAGAAAAGCAAATAGAAAGTCTATTTTTTAAGTTTTCCTTTGAGAATGTACAGGTAGTGTATTTGAGAAATTAGATCTCACTATTGAAATGTATGAGAGTGAAGAAAATACAGCCTCTTCTTTTTTTCCCTTTTTTCTTCTTCTTTTTTTTTTACTTTGGGAGGGGGAGGGTTCCTTTTGTGCCCAGTTAAACCTCTAGGCTTTTAACTGCTTTGTTTGCCCTTATTTGTCATTCAATTCCAGCTGCCTAGAGCAGTTAATACACAGGCTCTGAGTGGGGCCGGAATATTGAGGATGGTGAACAAGGCTGCAGACGCTGTCAACAAAATGACAATCAAGATGAATGAATCGGATGCAGTAAGAGCTGATTTTTCGACTTGAATAATGAGATGAATTAATGAGCCCAACAATTGCATTTTAAAGCTGTACAAGTAGAAAATAGGATATTAATTTGCTTATTGAGTTTAGTTCTCAGCCACATCAGTTGACCACCATGGTTATACACGGATAATTTGTTGCTTTAAAACAAGGAATGTAACTTGCTATTGGTAACCTAATTTACACTGGTTTGTTCTTCCTAAATTAACCCCATTTTTCATTTTTTCTTAGTGGTTTGAAGAAAAGCAGCAGCAATTTGAAAATCTCGACCAGCAGCTTAGGAAACTCCATGCCAGTGTTGAAGCCTTGGTCTGTCATAGAAAAGGTCTGTTATTTCTCTGTTTAACACCATAAAGCTAAGATTTAAATATAAGATTTGGAGGTCAGTTGTAGTATTTTGTTCTAAGTTCTAGTTTAGGAGTTCATTAAACTTAATGAATTTTGGATTAAAATTATACACTTGGCCAGGTGTGGTGGCTCACGCCTGTAATTCCAGCACTCAGGAGGCAGAGACAGGAGGATTGCTGAGTTCGAGGCTTGCCTGGGCTACATAGTGAGCTCAGGGCCAGCCTGAACTACAAAGCGAGAGCCTGTCTCAAAAAAAAAAAATTACACACTTGATTAACTTTAATATATTTATACTTCATCAGATGGAGATGTAACTTTGATTACTGTAAGAGTTTGAGATTCAAAACATTGGTATTTAAAAATTTGGGTGTTGCCAGGGGTGGTAGCTCACGCCTGTAATCCCAGCACTCAGGAGGCAGAGACAGGAGGATTGCTAAGTTTGAGGCTTGCCTGGGCTACATAGTGAGCTGAGGGCCAGCCTGAACTACAAAGCAAGACCCCGTCTCAAAAAAAAAAAAAAGTCGGGCATGGGTGGCTCACGCCTGTAATCCCAGCACTCGGGAGGCAGAGACAGGAGGATTGCTGAGTTCGAGGCTTGCCTGGGCTACATAGTGAGATCAGGGCTAGCCTGGACTACAAAGCCAGACCCTGTCTCAAAAAAAAAAAAAAAAGTTTAAAAATTTGGGTGTTGTGTGTGTGCTTATATTTCCTAGAAAACCCTTCAAGTATTTTTTCCATTTTTGAACCACAGTATTTAAAAATCTGGGAATTTTTTGGTGAAAAACATAAAAGCTCTGTGGGAATTTTTAATCCACAGTGACTTACTATTTATGTTTTATTTTTAAAGAGGCCACAATTTATGAAGTCAGGTATGGTAGAGCACATCTATAATTCCAGCTCTCAGAAAGCTGAGGCTGGAGGATTGCTGAGAGTTCGAGCCCAGCCTGAACTACAAAGTGAGACCCTGTCTCAACCCCCCCACCCCCCAAAAAAGAGTCTAAAGCTTTTAATACGAATTTTCCATAATACTTAATAAGTAGTTTTATATGTGACATTATCAGTAATATAATTAATTAAGGTAATTAGCAGAACTACTAATATATTTATTAATGAAAATAGTTTCCACAATTTCTTTTCACATTCTAGATAGATAGATAGATAGATAGATAGATAGATAGATAGATAGATAGATAGATAGATCTCTCTCTCTCTCTCTCTCTTAGGGAATGGGCTTCCTGGTACTTTGAGAGAACTTTATATAAAATAGAGCAATTTCTAGGCTTTGTAATTTATGTATATTATATAGAATTTTAGGAACTCTATTATTTAATGCATTCCTTGACATAAACTATGTATAAAATTTTGCCCAACTTCTCTTTTGAGTTAAAAAAATTCTCATTAAAAATTAGACAATATTTTCATCGACAAAATATAAAGATCAGACTGTTGTAATCCATTATTCTAATACTTTGATATTGAAACTATATTTTTTGTCTTTCAATTATTTTAGACATTGTTGGTCACCTGAATGTAAGCAGGGAGCATAGCGTGTTTTGTTTTGTTCTGTTTTGGTAGTGCTGAGGGTCACATCTAGGGCCTCATACTTACAAACCAGGGCTGTACCACTCAGCCATTTCCCCAGTCCAGCAATCATTCTTCTTAAGTATCGGTGGATTTCTGAGCACTTGGTATTTATGCCTTGGCATTTTAATTTAATTTCATGTTATTTATTATTCATGCTGTTCATGGGTAGATAAAATTTAGCGAGACTGTAGAAAATCAATGGAATATTTTAAAATTTCACTAGCAGACACTAAAAGCAAATACTTCTTTTATTTCAGAACTTTCAGCCAATACAGCTGCCTTTGCTAAAAGTGCTGCCATGTTAGGTAATTCTGAGGATCATACTGCTTTATCTAGAGCTTTGTCTCAGCTTGCAGAGGTTGAAGAGAAAATAGACCAGTTACATCAAGAACAAGCTTTTGCTGACTTTTACATGTTTTCAGAACTACTTAGTGACTACATTCGTCTTATTTCTGCAGTGAAAGTAAGCCCTGCTTTTGCTGTCTTTTTTTAATTCTTGTCAATTGAGTGGTTTGCTTTAAAGAGATTGGGTTTCCTCTTAGCCATATTGTTAAGTATGTAAATTCCAAACCATACTAATATTGTACATATAAAATGGCTTCATAATGAGTATTTGTAACTTAAGATTTTCTTTCTCTGACTTGAGTAGAATAATAGACAAAATTAATGTTTTTAAGGGACCTAAGGAATGCCAAAAAAGTTAGAAAACTATACATTTACTTATATACAAATATATATGTATTCATATGTACAGTTTTACAAAAAACTTTGCATTTGGTTGTTCTGCAGTAACTGAAACTACTTAGACTCATGGGAGCTGCAGCATAAATTTAGACAGTGTAATCAGACTTCCTGTCTGTAGTCACCATGTATTTATAGAGGAGATGGGACTAAATTAAGTCATAGATCATATCATGTAATGGTAATGTTTAAGTATAAATAGAATAATGTCTGAATAGTTGGGAAAGTAATCCAGATTATAAAATAGTGTCCTGCAGGTATCTTAATACTTAAACATCAAACTGAATGCTAACCATCCTCTCATGTTTCAGAAGGTACCTGATCATGTTACAGTTCCTTTGAGTTATTATGGACATTGGTTATCTAGAGGGATCTGGGTGTTTTTCCTTTCCCCTGAATACAGGCACCTAGGAAGTTGATGAAAACTTGCCCTTGGCTTTCTTATAGAAAGTATTTTCTATGACCAAATTAGTATTTTAACTATGGTTAAAACACTGATATGTTGCCTGTTTATTGATGATTTTATTTTCAAGGTAATGGTAATAGTTTGTACTAGAGGACGTTTAGCACTTCAAGTTAGTGCTTTCTTTTTGTTTTGTTTTGTTTTTTGTTTGGAGACAGGGTCTCTCTTTGTAGTTCAGGCTGGCCCTGAGCTCACTATGTAGCCCAGGCAAGCCTCGAACTCAGCAATCCTCTTGTCTCTGCCTCCCGAGTGCTGGGATTACAGGCATGAGCCACCATGCCTAGCAGTTAGTGCTTTCTTAGTTTTGATAAAGATTACCAATTTTGGTCATATTTACTTTTTTTGCAGCTCAGGGGGTTAAACCTAGAGCCTTACCCTGAGCTACATCATCAGCCCTTTTTTTAGTTTTGAAATAGTCTTGTTAAGGTTGGCTATGTTTACTGGGCTTGTGTTTGTAGTCCTTCTGCCTTAGCTTCTCAAGGTGCTAGAATTGCATGTGTGTGTTCACCATACCCCACGAAATTGAGATTTCTTCAGTTAGTGTGAATTTAGTCATCTTTTCAAATCATAATCTGTTTACATTTTTTTCTATAAATGAAATATATCTTTTGCCCATTTTTCCTGCTTTTTATCATATCTATCTCTAATAAATGATTAATATTAACTGGACTTTTTTTCATATCGAGTGTTTTTCCAATGATAATTTTGAAACCAGTAGTACTTTGGCAATTGGAGCACCAAAGTGGAGAATGAAGAACATTAGACAGAGGCATGATGAAAGAGATAAATGTTAACCATTTGAACATATTGCCTGAGGCTGATCTTGTGTTCAGGAAGTTCCTCTTTCTTTTTTTGTTCAGTGCATAGCCTCGTCTTAACATTTGGGACTCTACATTTTAGGTAATATAAGTATTTTTTTGTATTGGGTTTCTATGAACCACTTGAATCAGGTCCAGGAATCAAGAGCCATGGTTTTCAGTAATTTTAGTACTAGAAATTTTCTTAAAAGATTTTTTATGGGGGATCCTAAGTTATACAATAAACATCTATAGTATTTTATGTGTATTATATATAACACTATTAAATGTGTTTCTCAAGAAGTTTAAAAGCTTTGTTACTTGATATAAATATTCAGCAGCCTTCTGAGAAGTTGGGCAATGTACTTTGAGATGCACTGAAAACAGTAACAGTGAAAATCATAGCATCAGATTTCTTGGTGGGTCAGGAAAACTTTCACATCTATAACCTTGACTAATCTAGACCAGTTTGCAAAGATATACCATAAATTCCAGGAGGGTGACATCAGTGTAAAACTAACTCTTTTTGCTAATTTTTTTGAGAGTGAGGTTCTTACTTTGTAGTTCAAGCTAACCCTGAGCTATGTAGCCCAGGCAAGCCTGGAACTCAGCAGTCCTTCTGCCTCTGCCTCCCAAGTGCTGGGATTACAGGCGTGAACCACCACACCCGGCAAACTAACCCTTTTTAAAGATTACATGTTTCTCTAGAGTGAATTAGTATTTAACATCCAGATGATTGTTGGTTTTGTGATATTGGTAATGGAACCCAAGGCCTCACAATTTTAGATAAAGGTTAGTTACTAAAGAGCTATATCCATGAGCCCCTAAAGCCTGCTGTTCTTAATATACTACACATTTGTTTTTCAGCAGAATTCTATAGGGGCACAATTTCTTTACTGCTTCTTGACTAGAAAAATGTTTTACTGGAATTAAAAATAACTCTGGTGTAGTACTTTCTGGTTCACCTAATTTATTGTCTGCTTAATTTGTTCAGTTAGTAAATACTGACAGTATTAATATAGCCCAGCATCAAGCTAGAAAGGTAATTCTTCGTGTATTTTCCCATCCTGCTCATCATGGTTTTTTGTTTGTTTGGGGAGGATGGTTATTTGCAAGGCTCGAGTGAACCCAGAGTCTGGTACGTGCTCAGCAAGTTCTGTAGCCCATTGAACTTGCAGTTCACCCCCACTCCACTGAACACCCCCAGCTCCTCCTCCCATGGTTTTTTATGAGACTTCTAGTAACTGTACTATGTGTCTGTATTTGATATACACTTTCTCTGTACACTGTCCTTGCTTTGTCAGACTCCTTAAAAGAAATTATGGATTTAATTGACTTGTTACAATCTCTGTTTTTCTTCATTTAGTTCTCCATATTATATATATGTAGATTTTTTTTGTCCTTTTCACCTTGTATAGAGCTGTCTTTTTTCCTTCATTTTGTTAAGCATTTACTTTGAATTTGTCTTTTTTAACTTGTTCTTGGCCGCTCTTATACCACATTTTTACTTCTGTTATCTGAGATTTTTCCATCTTTTCAGTTTCTAACATTTAAATGTACTTTTTTTTTTTTTTTTTTGAGACAGGGTCTCGCTTTGTAGTTCAGGCTGGCCCTGAGCTCACTATGTAGCTCAGGCAGCCTCGAACTCAGCAATCCTCCTGCCTCTGCCTCCCAAGTGCTGGGATTACAGGCATGATAGATGTACTTTTGATATTATCTAGTAGGTAAGCTTCCAATGTAGGTACATCATTTTGCTATTGGCATTTTCCTTTTCAAAGCATAAAACAACTACTGTAAATCTTTTTTTTTTTTTTTTTTTTTTTGCAGTACTGGATATTGAACTCAGGCCCTTGTGTATCCAAGGTTGGTGCTATACCACTTGAGCTAAATCCCCAGCCTACTACTGTAAATCTTATAATCACATTTAACACTTAGGCTAGTAGTTGTGTGTGGTGGCACACACTTATGGTCTCAGCATTCCAGAGGTCGAGGCAGGAATTTTGCTCTTCAGGTCAAGGACAGTCTAAACTACATATCAAGAAATAAAAAATTTTCATACCTTAGAAGAACAAAAAAAATCAAATTTAATTTTGAAAACTTAAGGTAGTAAAATAGATTTTGTTTTGCTTTTTAAATTCTGAGTTACTAGTTTTCATCTATAGTTTTTGTTTTAAACAAAGAGATGTAGAAGTTTTCTTTTATTATCACCATATATATTTTCACTACCTCAATATATTAGGATAACATTTAAATACGTGGTTTTATTGCTTTCAGTATCATGGCATTTCTGTGTATCAAAAGTATTTGACAGTGTTACTATTATGTCACTTGCTTATAGGGTGTGTTTGACCATCGAATGAAGTGCTGGCAAAAATGGGAAGATGCTCAGATTACTTTGCTCAAAAAACGTGAAACTGAGGCAAAAATGATGGTTGCTAACAAACCAGATAAAATTCAGCAAGCTAAAAATGAAATAAGAGAGGTGATTACTTAATGTTTTCTTTACTAAGATTTTTCATGTCATTCATATAGGCGTAATTTTTCATACATTTTTTTCTGAGCTATTCAACACTTAGCTATTTCCTCCATATTCTCATGAACTATTAGAATTACTTTATCATTTTTATTACCATTGAAATCTCCATAGTCCTTTTGTTGCCTTCACATGATTATAGAGTAGATAAAGAAGCATACAAGGAAACAGTCTAAAATGAAACATGTTAATAAATATCTGTTTCCTTTTGTATGGTTAATTTTATTTTAGATGAATTACTCACTTTGTCTAAAAATGGTTTTAGAGATTGACTTATCTCACATTTAGCTGTTCAGACAACATTCCCCATATATACGTTTTATATATGGTATCTTAATAAATTTATATAAGTTTATTATAATTTATACACTTTTTTTGCCATGCTTCAAAAGGAAATTGAAGAGGTAGGACAATCTTTATATTACTAAAAATAAATGTACCTGCTCTTTGAAGAGTATGTACCACTGTTTTGATTACATAATGAGAAAAAAATAAATCATCTCATTGCTTAAATCTTTAGTTACTTTATTTTAGGTCTTCCATTGGCCACTAATCACATTTTATTGTTTCTGTTCTGAATTTAGTGTTAACTAGTGGGCTTTTGGTATATCATAATTCCATTTTTTTTTAACTGAGTAATTTTGCCATTACAAAGTATTTTTTAGATGTTTGTCATTTTCCTTTTTAAAAGTATTTCCATGGGCACATGGTTAATAAACATGTATTACTGAAATTAGTGTTATCAAAATATTCTGAAATAATGATGCAAAAATGAAAAAAAAGTACAATAACGCTGATGGTTTTGATAGTGAGTTTGATGCTAAAAATTTTTCCTCTGTGCGATATTTAAGCTGTGGGCATTGTAATTCATTAAGCATTGCAGTATTCCAATCTGAGGAAATCTAGCAGTGAAATATTAATGGAAATTAGACTGACATATTTCCAGTAGGAAATAAGGTAAAACTTTGATGCTAACTTGGTTTTTTATTGAGCCCTCCCAGTGTTTTGGTTTTTATTTTGTTTTTGGTACCGGGGATTGAACTCGACCTTGCACTTGAAGGGCAGGCACGGTGCCCCTGGAGCCAAACCTCTGATCCTATCTCAGTGCTCCTAGAAATCATGTTTAAACTAAATGAATGTCACAACAGCTGGTACTATAAACATTTTTTTCCCCAAAGTGAAATATTTGCTTCTTTGTTTGTTTTTATTAGTGGGAGGCGAAGGTACAACAAGGAGAAAGAGATTTTGAACAGATCTCTAAAACAATTCGAAAAGAAGTGGGAAGATTTGAGGCATGTATAATAATTTTCACTTATGATTATATTTTGGTGTACTTTTATGAAGAAATTAATTTTTTTCCTAATGCACTTTTTGCATATATTGTACTTAACAGAAAGAACGAGTAAAGGATTTTAAAACTGTTATCATCAAGTACTTAGAATCATTAGTACAAACACAGCAACAGGTAAGCTAATTCAATAAATTCTTGAAATTTGTTTTTGATATATTTTCTCATTTTAAAGATGATTAATGAAATAAACTTTTAAGTTCGAGAAGAAAAAGTAGATATATACTGTTTCCAACAAAAAGCTATTTTAAGTTGTGCAATAGCTGTGCATATATCCCTGTGATATGATGACTATTTTGGGAAGATCCTCAAAGGATAGCTGGGTCCAGTGTAATTTTAATTTTAAACACCCCCACCCACACACAACACACACTGGGGATCACATTTAGGTCCTGGTGCTTACCAGGAAGGTGCAGCACCACATCTTTGGCCCAGATTTTAATTTTTTGATAAATCTCCACAGTGATTTCTGTAGTGGTTGTACTAATGTACATTTCCACCAACAATGCCGAAGAGTTCTTTTCTCCCTACATCCTTGCCAGCATTTGTTGCTATCAGGAATGAATTCAGGACCTTGTGCTTGGCAAGCAGTTGACACTTAAGCTAGTATTTCAGTATAGTTTTAGTTTGCATTTCTCTAATGGTCAGGAATGTTGAACATTTTTTCATGTGTTTATTGATCATTTGTACATCTTCTAAGAAATGTGTCTTCCTTTTGGTTCCCCATTTTTTTATTGGGTTTTTAAATTTGGGAGATAGAAATTGTTTTTGTTCATTATGTGTCCTCAGTGTTAGTTCTCTGTTTGAGGAAGAGCTGGCCAATTTTCCATTCCACTCTTCATTTCTTTTCCTGTGCAGAAACTTTTAGATATGATCCTGTCTTAGTTACTTTCTTTTTCTGAAACAATTACCTGACGCCTACAAGTTAAAGGAAAAATGGTTCATTTTATCTCACAGTTTGTAGAGGAAGAGATTTTTAGTCCATAGTTGTCTACCTCCAAGGCAGTGCTCCTTGGCAGAGTGGTATTGCAGAAGAGAAATAGTTTATGGTATGGTAAGTCAAAAACAGGAAGTAGTCAATGATGAGTTTTCCTTTCCCTTTTTATTCTTTTTAGGCTAAAAGCCTATTGGTTGATTACCATCCACACCTGGGTTGGGCCATCCCATTATCCATACCTAGTACTATACTAAAACAGTCATTGGATTGATCCAGTTTTATACACCCATAGTCCAACCACCTCCCAGAATCCCTGCCCATTAGTACCTGAGACCGGGGTGGGGGGGTCCTACATATAAACAGAAGCAATCTCATTGTTGATTCTTGGTATCATTTATTGTGCCTACCACACCTATGTCTTCAAGAACTGTATCTGTTTTATCTTTCAGTAGATTGTTTCTGTTTTAATGTTTATATCTTTGATTAATTTAGTATGTGGTTACTTCAGTATGTGTTTAGTTCTTGGAACCATTGTATATATTAATCAATAGATGAATGAATGAGAAAAGTGTGGTATTTGTACACAGTGGGTACACTGTTCCTTAAAGATAGAACTGAGTAGGGCTGAAGATTAGCTCAGTGGTTCCAGTGCCTGTCTAGCAAGTGCAAGGTCCCTGTTTCGATCCCAGGTAACCACATACAGCAATACTGGGCGTGGTGACTCACACCCACCAGCAGTGGGTACTACATACAACAGTGCTGGGCATGGTGTCTCATGACTGTAATCCCAGCATTCGTGAGGCAGAGCCAGGAGGATTGCTGAGTTCGAGGCTTGCCTGGGCTATATAGTGAGTTCAGGGCCATCCTGAGCTACAAAGCAAGACCCTGTCTCAACTAAAATAGAATAGAGAAAGCCAAAAAAACAAAGGAATAAATAGTGATACAAGGAACCCTGAAGTTCACAGGGGTTATATTCCCCCAGAGAATTGTGAAAAACTGCAGATTTCAAATATCATAAAAGTGTATTTTTATAGTTCAAATCCTAACTATGCTATATCTTCTGCAGTGATGTAAAATATTGGTTATAGTAATGTTCTATGATAGCCCATACTGTGTTTCCCATTAGCACCAACATTTATCTTTTTTCTACTATGCCCATGCTTGCTGTACAGAGCCAATTTGTCTCCCACTCTTCATTTATATTTTCTCAAGCTCTGCCTCTGCTGAAAATAGAAAAATAACAATGCTGTATTAAAGCCTTACGGGTGCATGGCATTTTGGATAGCATATTAAGAACAAAATCAAGACTGCCTCAGACAACTATAAGAGGTGCACCACCCCGTTACAATGTGGGAAAGCTCCAATCGGCAGCAAGGAGAACTAAGTAAAGCTTTAGGTTGACTACTCATAACTCCCGCCCCATATAAACAATTGTGGAGATCTTCGCAGTTTCCATGAAATATAGAAGTTTCTACCAGCAGTTTTTAGTTTCTAGGTAAAGTCTGAGAGGACTGAGGCCACAAACTCTGAACTGGATCCTCATGGGTTTATGCTGTATAACTAGAAATTATCTCAGGTCCATTGCTTCTGCTAAACAGTAATCAGAGATACACTTTTTCCCGGAGTTAGACCCAAAAAGACCTCTTGGACAACTTTTCCTTTTCCTCTCTTCCTAGTTTAATTTACTTGTTAATGAAACTTGTTTGTAAGTTATTCTCTTTCATAACAGAAACTAAAAAACTAAGATATTTTAAGATTGATTGTTTTTTTATTTGTACCATTTTGATCTTTGTTTTATCTTGGCCAAATGCTGCAAGATTGGTCTCCTTGACTAAAGAATATCATAAAGAAGCCTTTTCTGTGTGTGTGTGTGTGTGTGTGTGTGTGTGTGTATTTTTTTTTTTTTTTGAGACAGGGTCTCGCTTTGTAGTTCAGGCTGGCCCTGAGCTCACTATGTAGCCCAGGCAAGCCTTGAACTCAGCAATCCTCCTGTCTCTGCCTCCCAAGTGCTGGGATTACAGGCGTGAGCCACCATGCCTGGCCTTTTCTGTATATTTTAATAGAAATGTCAGTAATTGATCAAATTACATTTAGTATCTTAATATATAAAAGCATTTCCTCTAGTTTTATACTATTTGGATCTAGACACTTGCTTATATAGTATATAATAGTTTGCATTTTAAAATTCAGAGATACTTAGTCTTTAGGTTATATGTTGATTATATTTAAATAGCACACAGACATAAATGTCTGTGTGTATGTATGTATGTGAAATATACATATAGACATATATGGAAAATCTCCTTATGTCTTTTGTTTGGTTTTGACACAAGATCTTGCTGTGTAGTTAGGCTGCCTTGGAACCCAAGTTCATGTAGCTGAGTCTGACTTCATCTTCTTGCCTTGGCATCCCAGTGCTGGGAATACAAGTGTGTGCCACCATGCTATGCCCAACTAAGACATTGTCTTAGACATAACTTTAACTTATGTGTGAATGATCCTGCAACTAATATTTTCCAATCCCATTTTTTCTTTACTGATCAATATTATTTTCTTCCTTCTTTTATTTCATTCCTCTTGGCTAACAATAACAATGTGAATTTCCTGTGGCTTAGGTGATGCTCACATTAGAAAAGGTCCTCATAATTGTTTTTGTTTTTGTTTTTGTTTTTGTTTTGCGAGACAGGGTCTCGCTGTAGTTCAGGCTGGCCCTGAGCTCACTATGTAGCCCAGGCAAGTCTTGAACTCTGCAATCCTCCTGCCTCTGCTTCCCAAGTGCTGGGATTACAGGCATGAGTCACCATGCCCGGCACTGTGGTATGTGGTATTGATTGCTGATGGGCATGAGCCACCATGCCCAGCATTGTATGTGGTGACTGAGGATCAAACTCAGGTCCTTGCACTTGTGAGACAGGTGCCAGTACCACTGAGCTAAATCTCCGGCCCCAATCATAATTGCATTTTTAAAGAAGGCTTTAAAAATATTTGGTAACAGTATTTTCTATATATAGTTTTGCATAAATCAAAAAACTAAGGTATACCAATGGGTGTGCTGGTGTATGCTGTAATCCTAGCACTTGGGAGGCTGAGGCAGGAAGAGTTCAAGGGCAACCTGGTCGATGTAGAGAGTCCAAGGTCAGCCTGAACTACATAGAGAGACCATGACTCAAAAAAAATCCAAAAAACTAAGCTATTACAATTCTTAAAGAAATATATCTATGTCAGAAATAAATTAGTTATTAATGTTTTAAATAATTTATGTATGAGTTATATCAATAGTCTTCAGGTAGGGAAGTAATACTCTGTTTAAGGGCCAAATATTCCCCATAAATATTTTTAATTATTTTGTTAATTTAAAAAACCCCAAACATTAGTAGATTAGTAAATGCTACTCATTGTTCAGTATTTATATAGAATTTTAAAATAATTTTTAAGTGCTATTACAGGATATATGCATTAAAATGACAAAAATTAATGAGAATATATTTTTATTATCATCCACAGCTGATAAAGTACTGGGAGGCTTTTCTACCTGAAGCCAAAGCCATTGCCTAGCAGCAAGATTGTCCCACTTCAGAAGACGCTGGATGTTGCTCCGGTTATCCTGAACTCCACAGTGAACTCATTTAAGACCATCCAAATAAACCACTATATATTTTATGAATTAATGTGGTTTTTTTACATATAAATATATATATATATATATACACACCCATACACTCTTACATTTTATTACTGCTGCATGTCCTGTCTTTGAATTAGTGGACTGTGGCATGACATTCTGCAATACTTTGCTGAATTGAACACTATTGTGTCCTAAATACTTGCACTAAAATGTGCACCACAAGACCAGACAGTTTTACAATATTTTTCTTTATGTTCGGTAGTATGTTTACCCTCTTAATGAAATGAATTATCAATGCATTATTAATGTTCACTTTTACATTCCTGTACAGAAATTATGATTTTGTGATTACAGTAATAAAATGATATTCCTTGTGAAATATTAGTTATAAATTATTTGAGTATATAAACATTAGGGATATTTTTAATAGGAAGAGACTTTTCTAAATATATATTTGATATGGATTCCTGAAGTATTTTAACTGACAAAAATAGATGAACTCGTGTGTCATAAAATGACTGAAGCTTTTAAGTTTACTTATGAAAACATAAATTGAAGAACATTTTATCTTTGGATTGCCTTAAGTAAAAAAGACAATAAATGTCTTTGCCTGTTTGATCTGCCCATTTTAAGTATCCTCTGTAAGAATTAGGAAGAAATTTGCTCATGTGTTTGTCAAAAATTCTATGGATTTTTCTGATTTTCTGTTGTTATCTTCAAAGCCCAAAACTTTGTGTGTGTATTTAATTTATTCCTTGCCTTTAAAAAAAAAAGCAACACTAAATCACCTGTGGTTACAGCTGACTCCCAATGGTAACATGTTAAAATAGAACACAATTTGAATAACCAAGGACAGCATAAATTTGAAGTAAAATAAATTTATCTTGTCTTTGACAGCCTTCCTTCCCCCTGCTGAGACAGGGCCTAGCTATCAGTTTATGCTGGCCTTGAACTCACAGTGATCCTCCTGCCTCAGCTTCCTTTGTGCTAGCATAACAGGTATGTGCCACCAGGTCTGGCTCTTCCCCTTTTTGTATCGTATTTGAGTTGCTGTATCCAATCCTTGCTGTTGTTGAGAATTTAAGTTATGACCTGAGTCACAGTTATTTTCTTTCTTTCTTTTTATTTTTTCTTCTAAGTATTCTTAAAAGCATTCCTTGTTGCTGGGTGTGGTGGCACATGCCTGTACTGCCAGCTGGATCACTTGAGCCTTAGCGCATTGAGATTAACCTGGGTGGCATAGCAAGACCCCATCTCAAAACAAATACATAGGAAAGTCACACCCTTTTCTTGGACTGAATGACTATCTCATTCCAGTGCAGTAAGATAGTATGTCACTAGCTCCCATCTAATGCCTCACCTGGCACAATGAATGATCATATCACAAGCATTCTTGGTATTTTAGTTAAAATGTATAACATGTTAGTCCTAGAACTCAGAAGGGTGCTTGATAATGCAGTAAATAATTAAGACTTGATGAATAAGAAAACAACCCCAGAAGATGTAAAATACTGTTGTTCAATGAAACTGAAACGTATAGTACCAGCTTCCTTCTTATTTTTGGTGGGAATAACAAATGCTTTTGAGAAATGAGTAATTAGTTGTAGTACATAGAAGATGCTGCCTTACTGTTCCATTAAATATCAAGCAAGCCGGGCATGGTGGTGTCCACCTGGTATCCTAGCTCTTGGGAAATTGAGGCAGGAAAACCGCTTCAAGTTTGAGGCCAACCTGTGCTACGCAGTAAAACCCTGTCTCAAAAAACCAAAAACAGCCGGGCGTGGTGGCTCATACCTGTCATCCCAGCACTCGGGAGGCAGAGACAGGAGGATTGCTGAGTTTGAGGCTTGCCTGGGCTACATGGTGAGCTCAGAGCCAGCCCGAACTACAAAGACCCTGTCTCAAAAAAAAAAACAAAACAGCAAAACACCAGCTTATCAAGAATGACAGCTCACTGAATGATGCCCTGTTTTAAAGGTACATTTGTTCAAGCCAGAAGCCTTCATGCAGCTGTGTATTTATTAGTCTGTTCCATAGATGCCTGAGTGGCAAGTAGTGTCTTGATGAAGCTGAGGAAAGGAGCAGATCCGGGACTCTACTTCTCTGCCTCCCATTCATAAAGCGCGTTCAGAGATCTTTAAGTAAATCTCATGCACCTGTGGTACCTGACAGGATGTAATGCTTTAACTCCACTAATTTTATGTTCATATTTCTAAAATGCTTTCATTCCAAATAAAAGTTAATAATTTTTCATTTTACAGATCTGAATTTAAGTTGTTTTTTTAAACGGATAGGAAGTTAAAGACTGCCAGCATAATATAGGAAAAATCTGAACTTGGGGTCATTATGCACTCTTGCTTTTGTCATAGCTATATGGTCTTGAGTATATCCTGTCAATAAAATAATTGCATAAAACTCCTTTCTACCTGAAATATCAGAGACCACTTTATATCAAAGTCAAACAAGAACTAAAGAAAACTAAATTACTTAAAATATAATTTCTAACACATTAAAAGTACCTTTACTTGATTTCAGGGGTGGGTGTGTGTGTGTGTGTGTGTGTGTGTGTGTGTGTGTGTGTGTGTGTGTGTGTGTGTGTGTGTTTTATTTTTGTTCTTGAGACAGGGTCTGGCTTTGTAGTTCAGGCTGGCCCTGAGTTCATTATGTAGCCCAGGCAAGCCTCGAACTCAGCAATCGTCCTGCCTCTGTCTCCCGAGTGCTGAGATTACAGGCATGAGCCAACATGCCCAGCAGGGATCAAACTGAGGACCTTGTACTTGGAAGACAGACACCAGAACCTCTGAGCTAAAACCTTGGCTCTTGATTTCAGTTTTTTACTGAACTACTTTGAACTGTGTCATTTGTTTTATATATACTTCCACTAATCTTATGCTATCCTAATTTTTGTTTCAACTCCTTGAACTTTATTACCCAGGTCTAATAAAGTTTTCCTAGTTCTTTGTATGAATTATCAGTGGCTTTTAAATGTAAAATATATAATCAGCTTTCTTCAAATGAGTCAGATGAACAAACTAAAGAAATAGTATTCCTTTAAAAACATACTGTAGTAGCTAGAGGAAGTCTAAAGACTTGGCACACGGAGAGTGATGGAGCTGAATGGTGACCCCCTTTTTGTCCGGCTCTGGCCCTTGGCAGGCTGACAGACAAGAGGGAGGAAAGGCAGCAAAGACAGCATCGTGGCAGCCCAGTGGGAGGACGGTGAGCAGCCGTTTACTGTTTGTTCAGTTACTGGCTCAGAAAGCAGAGACTTTTCCGTTTTATATTTAGGCAAGAATGTGGTTAGAATCACTAACCCTTCCGTAACGTAAGTCAGAATAAAGTCCTTTTTAGCCCTAGAGTGAAGCATATGATGTTAAATAAAAATGAAGGTAGGTAATTGGTCAGACATGGAACTAGCAAAAAATGTGAATGGCAACAGAGGAAATGTAATTGTTCACTTATCTTTGTGGTCAGGGCCGGGAAGATGAAGAAGGCTCATGAAATATAGCAGTGAGGTCCTTGGGATTCAGAGCAGTAGAAATGTAATGGGAGCTATACCTACAGTTTTTGTATACTTAACCAGATAGATTCACAATACTTTTTTTTTCTTTAGACAAGGTCTCACTTTGTAATTTAGGCTGTCCCTGAGCCCACTATATAGGCCAGGCAAGCCTCAAACTCAACAATCCTCCTGCCTCTGCCTCCTGAGTCCTGGGGTTTAGGTAAGCCATCAAGCCAGGCATTTGGTGGTATGTGGTACTGATTGCTGGTGGACATGAGCACCACACCCGGGATTGTTGTTTGTGGTTACCAGGGATGGAACCAGGGACCTTAGGCTTGCTAGGCAGGCGTGGAATCACTAAGCTAAATCTCCAGCCCCACAATATTATTTTAACACATAACCCTGTATGTTAATATTGAGATATTTGGTGCTTTTTCATTAAATCTTTGGTATTTGGTGCATATTTTATATTTTCATCATCTCCAGACTGACCACTTTTTTTTTGTTTTGTTTTGTTTTGTTTTTTTTGCTTTTGAGACAGGGTCTTGCTTTGTAGTTCAGGCTAGGTCTGAGCTCACTATGTAGCCCAGGCAAGCCTTGAACTCAGCAATCCTGTCTCTGCCTCCTGAGTACTGGAATTACAGGCGTGAGCCACCACGCCCGGTCACTTTTTTTTTTTTTTTGAGACAGGGTCTCACTTTGTAGTTCATACTGTAGTGTAGTGCACTGTAGTTCCAGTGCCTATGGAAACTCCAGCAGCTAATTTGCTTACCACCCTGACTCCTCCTGGGTGTTGTTTTTCTTTTCTTTTCTTTCTTTCTTTTTTTTTTAAAGTTTTTGTTAGGACTTTTTCTTGGGGGGGTGAGGCTTTCAAGTCAGGAGCAGTGTAAGTTGGAAAACTTTGTAGGAGTTCTACTCACCTATCTACCCCAAGTGAGGTGTAACGCTGCTGCCAGGAGGGATTGACACAGGGAACTATGTTTTCAAACTGTTGGTTCTGACCTAAAGTTCGGAACATAGCAAAGAGCAGGGATGTTGTGGCTTACTATCTTAAATTTTTTTTTTTTTTTTGAGACAGGGTCTCGCTTTGTAGTTCAGCTGGCCCTGAGCTCACTATGGAGCCCAGGCAAGCCTAGAACTCAGCTATCCTCCTATCTCTGCCTCCTGGGTGCTGGGATTACAGGCGTGAGCCACCACGCCTGGCATTGTGGTATGTAGCATTGATTGTTGGTGGGTGTAAATTGCCATGCCCAGCATTCTATATGGTCACCTGGATCGAACTCAGGACCTTGCGCTTGCCAGGCAGGCGCCGGAACCACTGAGCTAAATCTCCGGCCCCTATCTTAAATTTTTTTTTTTTTTTTTTTTTTTTTGCTTTTTGGAGACAGGGTCTCGCTTTGTAGTTCAGGCTGGCCCTGAGCTCACTATGGTGCCCAGGCAAGCCGCCGCAAACTCAGCAATCCTCCTGTCTCTGCCTCCCGAGTGCTGGGATTACAGGCATGAGCCACCATGTCCGGCACTGTAGTATGCAATGTTGATTGTTGGTGGGCGTGTCTCCACGCCCAGCATTATATGTGGTTACCGGGGATCGAACTCAGGTCCTTGCGCTTGCAAGGCAGGCGCCAGAACCACTGAGCTAACCCTCCGGCCCCCTATCTTAAATTTTTAGTGCACATGAAATGTAAAAGTTCATTTTTCTTTCTCATGTCACATTTTAAAAGTTCTCTAGATTATTTTTAAATTTTTAAACATCTGGGTAAAATAGAAACTTTGTAGTGAGAATCACGGTGAAGCTCCTTGTTCATACATAGGAAGTTATTTTTTAAAGGCCAGTTAATGGGATTAAACTATTCTAAAGGAGTCTTTTGAGGGAGGGAAAGGCTTTTTTTTTTTTTTTTTTTTTGAGATGGTCTCGCTTTGTAGTTCAGGCTGGCCTTGAGCTCACTGTGTAGCCCAGGCAAGCCTTGAACTCAGCAATCCTCCTGTCTCTGCCTCCTGAGTGCTGGGATTACAGGCATGAGCCAACATGTCTGGCACTGTGCTATGTGGTATTGATTGCTGGTGGGCGTGAGTCACCACGCCCAGTTTTGTATGTTTATTGGATCGAACTCAGGACCTTGCACTTGCGAGGCATGCGCCGGAACCACTGAGCTAAATCTCCAGCCAGGGGAAAGGCTTATTTTAAAATTATATACATGTAAAGTTAAATTTTGTAAAGTTAAATTCAGACAATTTAACAGAAGTAATGTTACCATCTTGCTTCTTCCATAATCGTCTCAAGTTATCTTGATTTTATCCTATATTTTCTAGATACTCACTTCAGATGTATTCCCCCCCCCCCCGTATCAGGAATCAAACTGAGGACTTTGTGCTTACCAGGCAGGCCCAGCACCACGGAGCTACATGTATGTGCCATGTGTGTATACTCACTGTGTATGGAAGCATGTGTGCCAGCAGATTCTTCAGTTTTAGTGTTAAAGGTTCCCCAGCGTCCTGTAACATAAAGCCAAGTGCTTATAGTTTCAGCTGTGTTAAGTATCCCAGCAAGTCAATCAGGTCCAGGTGGGGACTTGATTGTATTTCTGAGATATCCCCGCTTGTCTGAGAGCATCAAAATCTTGGGAGCATTTACCAGAATAATCTTAAATCTGCGAAATACTATGTATGTAGTTTGTCTCTACTTTGCCAGTTATACTATTGTCATGCTGGGAAATAAATTTCCCTAAAGAATTCATTCCAGCATTCTAAATAGAATAGAAACTTTGAATGGACTTCATACTGTCAATGCCCCCAAATCTGCTCTCCATTTACTTTTTTTTTTTTTTCTTTTGGAGACAGAGTCTCACTTTGTAGTTCAGGCTGGCCCTGAGCTCACTATGTAGCCCAGGCACACAGCAATCCTCCTGCCTCTGCCTCCCTAGTGCTGGGATGACAGGCATGAGCCACCACGCCCAGCACTGTGGTGGATGGTACTGATTGCTAGTAGGTGTGAGTTACCACACCCAATACTGCTCTATGTGGCTACTAGGGATCTAACCAGAGACCTTGCACTTGCTAGGCAGGCGCTGGAACCACTGAGCTAAATCTCTGACCTTCCATTTACTCTTAACTGTCCTTGTTTCTACCTTTACTCACCTACTTTTATCATTGAAGCCCTGATACTGTAAGCACGCTTTATCCAGCCCTGATTTACTATTTCATTAATGATACCTGCCTCAACCTCCTGAGTGCTGGGATTAGAGGTGTGGGCCCCATAGCCAACTAACCATTGTTTAACTCTTAATCCATCCCTTAAACTTTAAAGCCAAGCCAGGCGTGGTGGCTCACACCTGTAATCCCAGCACTCGGGAGGCAGAGACAGGAGGATTGCTGAGTTCGAGGCTTGCCTGGACTACATGGTGAGCTCAAAGCCAGCCTGAACTACAAAGCGAGACCCTGTCTCAAAAAGAAAAACAAAAAAACCTTTAAAGCCAAACATAAAGTCTGCCTCTTAAATACTGCTTTTTAAATATGTCTCTGAGCTACATAAAGTAAGTGAATAGGATATTTCTCCATCTGAAAAGAGAAAAGTAGGTATTTGGAGATGAATATTACAGGCCTGAAAGTAAGTTGTCAGCAGGAAGGCCAGAGAAGATGAGAGTCTGGAACTGTGCGGAATGCGCTTTCACATGAGTCTGAAAATCATGAGTTCACAGAAGCCCAAAGTTTCTCTAACCGCAAGAAACTCACCTAAAACTGGGATTTCCTCAGTAGAGACTTGCTGGTGGGTGTGAAAGAATGTCACAGGGAGAGATTCTGATGTCAGAACTGGAGAGGTTCCCTGAAATAAGGCATGAGTCAGGCGGGAGGCAGGCAGACCCTGAAGAATCTGGGTGGGACGGAGTAAAGGTTTCTGGTAAGGAGAAAAATGAAAGACAAAACGGAGCAGGGAGGAGGCCATTTTCAGAAATGACATCTCCAGTGTATCTGCACATTTTCCAAGAGGGAGCAGTCAACATGAAGGCAGAGGCAGAAGGCTGAGGCAGGAGGGGCATATGTTGGCAGCACTCTGGGCAGTTTAGCAATATCCTAAGAATAAAAACAGGCTGGTGTGCCGGAGATTTAAGCTCAGTGGTTCTGGCGCCTACCTTGCAAGTGCAAGGTCCTGAGTTCTATTCCTGGTAACCACATACGATGCTGGGCGTGGTGACTCACGCCCATCAGCAATCAAAACCAGATACCACAATGCCGTGGGTGGTGGCTCACGCCTGTAATCCTAGCACTCGGGAGGCAGAGACAGGAGGATTGCTGAGTTCGATGCTTGCCTGGGCTACATAGTGAGTTCAGGGCCAGCCTGAACTACAAAGCGAGACCCTGTCTCAAAAAAAAAAAAAGGCTGGGGATGCACCTCCATGGTAGAGTGGCTTGCTTCGCATGCATGAGGAATTGGGCTCAATCTCCAGTACATACACACAAAGAAAAGATGACACTAGACATACAGAGTCTGTCCTTTGTAGCGCACACCCTGAGAGTTACTTTTGTGGTGTCTAGAAAACTTGCCTCTTGATTTGCTAGTGTTTTGGGAAGCTTTCGTTTGTGGGTACATAAAAAGAAATTATCTGGCTCCTGAATTTTAAGTTAATGCTTGTTTTATCAAAGTGACATATGTACACATCCTGGAAATCACACCAGCATTTGAAAGGGCTTGACAGCAAGACACAGTGACTTCACCCACCTGCGCCCAAATTCCCGACATCTCCTGTGTCTAGCCATTCCGTCTCCCACTGTCACCCTTGTATTTTATGTTGTTTAGTAGTAAAGGTTTCTTGAAGTCTCCCACTCTTGGCCCTCTCTACTTGTCCCCATCCTTCCAATGCAGGAATGTTACAGTATTTGGTTAAATACTGTCCCAAGCTGAGAGTAGCCATAAATTATTTTTTTCTTTTTTTTTTAAATAAACTTTAGTTTTTGATTTATAGACAGTATGAAGGGTGGTCAAGCATGGTGACACATGTCTGTAGACCCAGCACTCAAGAGGCTGAGGCAGGAGGATCACTGCAAATTCAGGGCCAACCTAGGTTACCTAGTGAGACCATGTTGAAAAAACAAAATTACATTGGGATGATGTATTTGTTACAATTAATGAACCCATATTGCTAAACCATTTTAATAAACTGATTTCTGCAGTTTAGTCAGCCGTGCTTAGTTTTTGCCTGATGTCCTTTTCTGCTGTGGGATCCCTGCCCGGAGGAGAGTGCTCAGAATACATTTTATATCGCTCTGTTTCTTGCATTCACTTTGCATTCAGTGACCATCCTGTTTCTTCCCGAGGTAAAACATGCCTTGATGTTTGCGTTTGGTCAGTGCAGGCGGTCAGTGGCTAAGGTGTGGGTGTCATCCCTGGGTGCTCACTCGGCTAAGTACCCACGGTTTCCCCTCCCCCTCTCTCCGTGGATGTCCACCTTCCCCTAGGCTGGTGCTCTCAGGCCTGTGGCACGTTACCCTCCCAGACTCCGCGCTCTCAGCCTTGGACTGTCTTTCCCTTCTCTGGAGCCTCACGATGTGTCTCGGTTTATTTTCCTGCCTCAGTGAAGCGCATGCATCAGTGCGGTGGAAAGAGGGCTGCGTCTGGAGCTGTGGCCTCTCACCTGGACTGTTGCTTGCGAGACTGCTGCGCACGGGGATCCTGCCGGGACTTTATTGTTACCGAGCTAAATCTTAGCTTTCCATCACCCACGTCTTCCTCTTTCTTGGTGTTTCCTCATTGTAGTGGACAGAGCAATTTGAGCAAGGACACGTAAGAAGTATCTTTTCTCCTCAGGTTGCAAAGTTTATTTTCAAGACCCCTTTACTCCTTCTAGACACATCTCGTTTTCTCCGAGAATTTTGCAGACGTTGTTCCATTGTCTTCTGGCTCCCAGTGTTGCTGTTAAGGATTCTGACCTTTCTGATTTTGGTCTGACATTTTGGGACGAAGTGTCCCTTCCCCTTGGGTGACCTGGAACCTACTTTCACCCGCAGTATTCTGACATGTCTTGGGGATTTGCTACACTGTCTTGTGTCAGCTTTCATTTTATGTGGCACCTTTCAGTCTGGAATCGTGACATTCAGTTCTGGAAAGCTTCTCTATTTGTTTTATTTAGGATTTCCTTTGTATTATCTGTCTTCTCTTCCTAGAAGTCTCATTAGTTTAATACCGAATGTTCTGGACTCCTGTTTTTATTCTTTATCACTTTACTATATTTTGGGGGAGTTCTGTTATCTGATTTTTATTTTTTTTAATAGCCCTGGGCCTATAATCTCAGCACTTGGGAAGCTGAGGCAGGAGAACAGCTGTGAGTTCAAGGCCAGTCTGAGCTACATAGCAAGACTTTATCTCAAAAAAAAAAATCCAATAAATGGAATAGTTCTGGGGATTAAATCCAGCCACAAGTGCCCTTCCCACTGAGTTAGGCTGAAACCTTAGAGACAAGGTCTTGCTAAATTGCCCATGATGGCCATGGGTTTCTCAATCCTCTTGCCTCAGTGTCTTGAGTGGCAGGGATTACAGCAATGTACCCCCATACCCCACTTGTTCTTTCGTTCTACTTTAGAACTGGGGCTTGAACCTGACCGGGACTTTGCGGCGAGCTACAGCCCTTGCCCTTTAAAGTTTGGTTTTACTTTGAGACAGCGTCTGCTTGGGCCGCGTGGACTGAGTTCACTTTGTAACCCTACTGCCTCAGACTTCCCGGCACTGAGGTAATTAGAGGCCTCCCCTCGTTCCTATTTTTCAGAGTCCTATTATTGTTTTGTAGCTCCAGTGTCTTTCCCTCTGAGAATACTAGCTAAAGTTTTTAAGGCTTTTTTCTCTCCCAGCTCCTCTTCCCTCGAAATTATTGTGGTTTTTATGTTTGTTTGTTTTTTGTTTTTTACTCTGAGCTCTCTTCTGTGTAGGTGATTCCTCAGGTTTTTCTGGACGCCTCCTCATGATCAGAAGTGAGAGTTAAAAGCTGACTAGAACTGTTCTTTCAGGTAGAGAAGTCACTGCCAGCCTTGGCAGAATCGCAGCGTCCAGCGTGCACTGCGGTCATCCTCCCCCGGCTCTGGGATTTGTTTTTCGGCGAGCCTGTCCCTGTGCCCAGCGAGGCCATCGGTTCCTAAGGCCTCTTTTAGCCTCTAGAGGAAATAACCTCGAGCCTCCTGAGCAGAGGTGGAGGGAGGGCCGTGTGAGCCCCCGCTCTGGTCCTCACTTCAGCAGCCTCCCACCTGTGGGGCTGTGTGTATCCGATTGGCTTTCAGTTTCCCCTCTGCTCAGGTAAGATTTGGGTTTCTCAAGAGATTCCTGTTAGCCATTGGCTTTCTAGCTTAGAAATATCTCTTCTTTCCTATTTTTATAAGAGTAGATTTGAAAGGAAAGAAAAGCTCTAGTTTAAAAACTGTCATGTGTTGTTCTCCTAAACCAGACATTCCTTTACCGGTCTTTTCAACCATGATGTGGAGCTCATAGACCAGTGTCCCTTTTTTTTTTTTTTTTTTTTTTT
>PVIC010010278.1:0-43882 GCA_004025085.1 Thryonomys swinderianus | reverse complement strand
ATAATTTTAAATTTTATGATATTCAAATAAGTTAGAGTATTGAAAGTGTTATAAGAGCTACATCATCAGGAAGTAGCTTATTAAATTTCTGCCTACTTAAATTGCAAAAACGTTACATGAGCCAGCTCCTAGAAAGTGCAATCTGCTAATTCAGTCAAAATAAGAACATTCATTGCTTTTGTTTTAGGTAATGTTTTCACGCAGGGTTATTTTTGTGTGGAATGTTTGACACACATTCAATTAGAAAAGTAACCATCCTATGCAACCTGTCTTGAAATTCCTGAGATCTTGCTTGTCAAAGATTGGTGATATTTACATAGTAATAGCAAAATAAATTGATATAAAATGATGTTTTAGTAATGAGATATATAATTTTGGATATATAATTACAATTCAATAATATAAATAACTCTCAAATTTCAAAATTTTTAAGTAACCATCCTAGCTAGGACTGGAGAATTATTAAGAGACAACCTGGTCATTCATTCCATGGCCATGAAATGAATTTACTACCCATATCACAGTGGGAAAATAGAATTGTTAAAAAAAACAACAACATTATTTTCTAAATTTATACAAGTGCTTCTATTTAGCTGATAATAACAATTATAAGATCTTTCCAGAAGCACCATTAGTTAATGTGACATAATTAGTTGTTTGTTTTAAATTGTGGTCTTTTAAATCATAAATTTCATGTTATATATGCTTGTTGCATTCAAGTATTGACCTTTGTAAAGTCTCAAGATTTTTCTATCTTGCACATAAAACATTAATATTTCAAAAGAAAGAAAAGCTATCATCTACCAACAAAATATTCTTTCATTAGATGAAAAAGATTATATCATTTTAACTTAACATATATATTGAAACATTCCAATGATAAAATTGTTTAAAAAGGATTTTAAATAGTCCTCTTGAAAAAAAAATATATTGATAATTGAAAAATAATTTTCTGGGACATGAGTTAGAATTTATAAAAGTTTTGTACAAAAATACTGGAGTTGAATGAATGAAAAACGGAGGTGGATAGATGGAGCCATATTTCTCACTATTGAAGAGGCCATTGGTTCTCCATCAGAATCAGACATCTATACAAACTCATCATTAGCATAATGTAAATGCAGATGAAAGGACATAGAAATGATTACAGAAACTGTGCACACGTGGTCAGTAGTCAATTCATAACTCTGTTCAGTACATGTGTCTGAAAGTAATCACATTGTTACCATCACAGACACAGTTTTTTGAATACCATTTTCCTGCTGAAGGAAGGAGGACTCTGGAATATACCTAGGTCCAGGACTGGGCCGCAAACCTAAAAGATGAATCCAGTTTGTCTTGACAGGCCTGATGTTGAGGAACACAGGGCCCAACCTTCAAGACCAGGGGACAGATTTGAATGTTCATTTAGAAGAAACTCATGTGTGTCGGGCTAGATTTTAGCAGAAATATGCTGCATAATACTCAGTCCAGCAGAATACAAATGCTGAAAACAGAAAATATTGCAGTTATCTGGAGAGAAAGACTAACAAAGGAAAACAATAAGGTTGCCACCACATTTCTCATCTGCAACACTGGATATTGGAAAATGATATTTGAGGAAAGGGACAACTTGGAACACGTGTTTAAAGGGTCAGCCACAACGCACCACCCCCAAGAATAGGTTTGGCCAGGAAGGTGTTGCCCCATTACTGTCTCACAGAAGCATAGCCACTGTACATTGTTTCAATAAATGTATGAGATGTTAACAACTGAAGTATTCTGAGAGGAAGTATAGGGAGTAAGGGTAGTGGGAAAATTAAATTATTCTAATAAATGCAAAATATTAAAAGTAATAATATATGAGAAAGAAGAAAGGGAAAAAAGTCCTGTGGCAATTTAAATTGGAATAAATTTTGATGCTCTGTAGACAGTAACAATTTTTGTCTACTAAACATAAGATTGGAAATTGTCCAAGGCACTCTGTTCATGATTCCTACCAAAATACAGAAAAAAAATTGAACTGTTGAAAAGTTAAAATTTACCACTATTCCTTTCATACCTCCAGATCTGTTACATTGCTCAATTCATAAAATTATAAACTAGGATGTAAATATATATATATATATATATGGGCATATCATAATAATTTTTATGAATAAATATTCATATGCATTTATCTTTATAGATATTTTCTTTATCCTGTACAACCAAAAATCCAAACTTTCTTCAGTGCTGACTAATGCAAGAATTCACTATCAATTGAACATTCACTGTGAATTGAACATTCACTGTGAATTGAACATTATCATAGAAAACATTAAAATCATTATATTCATTAGTTTCCTGTCCTTTTTTTCTTTTTGTACCAACTGTCAAACTCAAGACACTGTGTTTGCCAGGTAGACTTTGTTCCACTGAGCTAAATCTTTAGCACATTCCTGTATTCTTGCTTCTTAATGAGTATGTTTTACAAATGTAAACTTTTCTTTGAAGTTTTATAAGTCCAAAATGCTGCTTTTAAACTCATGTTATACAGAATTTTTAAAGAACTATTTATTAAGAAATGTTTGAAAATCGTAGTGTTGATAACTAACATTTAGTAGGAAAGTCACATTAATAGAGCTATGGCTGAGAAAAAATAACTTTGATGGCAGCATAATAATTAACTGCAGAAACAAGACATATTGAGTATACTTATCTATTCCCTAACATGAATATAAATATTCATACTACTAAAATTTTTAAAAAATTAATTGGATAAGGAATTATAAAGAATGTAATGTCTTATTAACTATTTTGATTATGGGATTTTAGGGACCAGGAAATCCTTCCACAAAACTGACTCTAGGAGACCAAAATATTCCAGCCTAAAATAAGCTTATTTGGTGTAAGGAGTATTTTGAAATATTTCAGACCCATCATAAACTC
Organism: Thryonomys swinderianus; assembly: GCA_004025085.1. Taxonomy (NCBI): domain Eukaryota; kingdom Metazoa; phylum Chordata; class Mammalia; order Rodentia; family Thryonomyidae; genus Thryonomys; species Thryonomys swinderianus. The sequence continues at coordinate 40,972 of PVIC010010278.1, read as the reverse complement.
TGCAAATAAGAATTAAAGCTACATTTTTATAAGAAAGATATACATCTATCTATAAAGGAATTCTCCATTTATAATGGAGCTTCCCTCCTACTATCAGGAAGAGAAGATTAAATTATTCCACCCTTTATCAATGGGCAAACACACCAACTTAAATGATTTCCTGGCCACCAATCCAGGTCTCAGCTTCCTTACAATCTCCTTCCTTTGCTTCAGTGAACAGTAGTGTTTAAGCCTCAACTCAAAGCTACCTCTTCTCTGGGCGCCTCTCATGTGCATGAGGTATATGTACCATGTAACTTCCATCTTCCTCCTATTAACCTGTCCTTTGTGGAGGAGTCCATTTCACAAGAACTATGAAGGGTAGAGAGAAAATATTTTCTTCATCTTCATGGAGCTACAATGCATTGAACATGTACATGAACCTAGGCCAGGAACTCCAGGCACATTATCTATCTCTTTCATTTCTACAGCCAACCAGCCACGTGGTGAGAAAGAGCCCAGAGATGGACAGGCACTTCACTGAAATGGAAGACAAGCCCAAGTCCCTGGAGTGGAATCATCTTTTTTTTTTTTTTTTTACCAATAATTTTACTATATTGTGGCTAACTTTAAAAATCAATTGTAATCTTACACTCATTATCAGTGGCAGTCTAAGCTACCAAAGCAGTTAATAAAAGGAAACAGCAAGTAATTGCCATACATTTGTAGATACATGAAAGAATAAACAAAACATGATCAAATTTACCCAAATTCTCACCATGTTTGTGTTATTTAGAATACATCATGTGATAAATGTTAACTAATTCATAAATTTGCATTACTTTTTTCTTCTTAGCACTTGCTAGAAATCTGAGTCAAATTATGTTGCGAAATCCATAGCGCAGAACATTTTGTTAGAATTGATCCTCTCCACGTATTCACACAGCAGTATTTTCTTAGAAAACTGAAGCTTCTGAAACAAGCTTTGGGTTGAAATTTTATCTTAGTATTTTGAAGATAGTAAAAGTGAAAACAGATGAACATATTTGAATGGGGGAGTCTTTACGCCTTTCCTCCCCTCCCCCGATTCTTCCTGTGAAGCCTCAGAATAGTGTCCCTCCTCCTTTGAACTAAACCACCCACTGTGCATAACTGATATCATGCACACAGAAACGTAGACTTTGTAACCAGAGCTCTCACATCTTATCAGAATGTTCTCATCTGAACAGCGAAGCGAAGATGTTGGAACCCAGGCTTGTTTCCTGTGGTCATATCAATAGGTGGCAAAAAGAATGTGCCTGGGGCGGGAGCAGTCACTCCCGTTCCCTAGGTTCTCTTACCTGTAGTCTATTAAGATCTAATTTCTCATGTGTTTTACCTGATGGTGAGCAAAGCAGCTGAACCTTTCATTTCTTTGTGATGCTGACATCTACTTTGCACAATTTAGAATTAAACCTTTTATTAGTCCAGGAAAGGCTGAGGCAGGAAACAATAGCAGCTCAGGGAGAGTAATTATTTCTAGTCTATTGTGTAGGATGTTTGAGCTTTTGATTAGTGGCACTATACACTACTTAACAGCTAACCAATCATACCATGAATAACAATACAGAAAAAGGCTTTTCTTCTAGCAGTTTGCCACACACCCTTGAAATGTTGGTTTTATGTGTTTCTTGGTGACTTAAATCTTGTTTTAAAAAATACCTCTCATTTTCAGGGGTGTGTTTAAAAGCGACTGTGCTATCAACAGCGCGGAGGAGCAAGCAGCAGGCTAGGCGAGAAGGGATCACTGAAATGGATGCAGAAAGCTGTGGGCTGTACACCATTAAGTGTTCCCAGTGTGATTCTAATGAGCTTATGATGGCCTCACTGAATTACTGTTTCTACTCTAGCCCAGTAAATTACAGTATGCCCAAATTAAATCAGCGCGACTCCATAGAAACTGGTCTTCATCAAGCTCCGCATTTGTAAGAATTTAAAAAATCATGCTTAATCATATTTAACCATGTCCACTGTCTCAAGAGTATCAGGCTTACTTTCATCTCTCAAATATTTACTATATATATATATATATATGATAAATTTTATATGTATCATATATATATGATAAATTTTACTTCATTTCCTATTTGACCCAAGTGCAATTCTTATTCCATTTAAGATCATTCCAAACCTCTTATGGTGTAGCCACTAAAGATAAATTCCAGTTCAATAATCAGTTTAAGTAGCAAAATCATTATTATTTCTTCTGTACTCATACATTTATTAATGAATATATATAGCTTTTGGTTTGACTTTAAAATGTCCAAAAAGCTGGGATTTTGTAAATTACATATTATTACATAAAAATAATTTGTGTCAGTTGGGCTAAAAATATCTTTAAAACCCTTGAGTGACTATCAAATGTGTCATCTGCCATTTGGATAACACAAGGTAGAGATGGACTCTTAAGCTTTGAACTGGGAGAAGTAAAATTTAAAGAAAAGGGGATAATCATTACTTTCTATTGCTTCACCTAACTGTTATTTAGGCAATTAATACTTGTAGCACTTCTGGTCTAAGAGTTAAAGAAACATTGCAAAATTTACCAAGATTAATTCTCTGTTTCTTTCATTAGTTGTCATTGCTACATACACATTTGATTTGGGCTACACAAAAAGAAAGACTAAAGCCCAGAAGGATATCTAAATGGAATTGAATTCTACTTTCCATTTTCTAGAACCAAACTGCATAATCCATGACCACCAATGTACTAATTGGTTATCAGGTTACTGGGAAGAGACAAACTAGGCTAATTTATAGAATAAAATAAAACTGCTTTCTCGTTTCCCACCATCCTCCTGATCAGCCTCCTCTCTGCTTATTCAAACCACTCTGCTTTTCTCAGATCTCAGCTAAACAACAGGACTTTAGAACATTTGAAATACATGTCCAGGTTTTTATTCCTAAAGTGGAAGGCAGCACAGAGCTGGCTTAGAAGCCAGCAATGCACATTGTGTGTATGTGAAGCATCAGTGCTGATTAGCAGGGACAGCAGATTTGAGAACCATGAAGCACTTCTGAAACCTAGATAGGAAGTGACTCTCTCTGGATGCAGATTTATTGATGCTGACAACATTGTGTTTTTCTTTTTTTCTTGAGTTTTCAAAAAGTGAATGTACCCTGGATATGGAAAAATACAGAAACCAAATGAATAACAGAAAACAATGATTCAGAAGAACTGGATCTCACACAGTTGAGGAGGGGGATGGGGGGACAAACAGATTGGGAGGGAGGGAAGAAGGGAAGGACAGACGGAAGGTTGAAAATGCTTTCAGCAGAGGTTCTTAAAAATAAATACCCTATATACTTTTTAAATGTTTGCAAAAATCCAGTTCTTAATTCATCTATTTCTTTAAAAGGAAAATCTTTAATATTCTGCAGCATTAACAGAATCTTTGGTGAAATATCAACTCATAGTAATTTTGTCCATACTGGCCAAGGAAAATTAATGATATAAAAGTGAATTCCCCCTCTAAAATCATTTTAAAAAGTGAAGGAAAGAAAGGACATAAGAATGACCCTGAAACATAGTACATAGCTATCTTTCCAAATACCAAAGTCTTGACGTTTTGTTAAGAAAAAAATAGAGAGCTCTTACTAAGTCTTACCAAATTTATTTGTGGTTAAATCAAAATTTTAGTCACTGAATGGCTGAGTTCCGAGAAAATCCCAGTCCTGTAATTCAATCTTCCCAATATGGTCAAACACTCCATTTACTGACACCACAAGGGACATAGCTAGAAATCACGCTCAGCACTAGAAATGAAGATGCCTTGTTTAACCCAGGGCTGGTCGCTGCTCACCCTCATTCCAGGCCTGTGTTCCCAGGAGCTGACTCACTCTTGGGTTCAAGGCCTCCACGTATGTCAGGAAGTCAGAAAATGCTCTCTGCTTCCCACCCCACAGCTTCATACTTCTCCAATACAACCTCTGTGTCAAAGACAGGCCCCCCCTCCATCTTCCATGTCTGTTGTGTCACAGTACACAGCTTGGAGGCAAATAGATCTTCTTCTGGGTCCTTCTGCCAGGGTACAATTTCCAAGTTAACTCTGTCCTTATCTGCAGTGCACTAACATGGATATTTTAGAAACTCAGCATCCACTTAGTATCACCATGTCTAAACTAAGGCATAGTGCCAGTGTCAGGGGACATAGACAGCACTCTAGAAATGTGATTGTTCATAAATGATGTGATTTTAGAGTAACAGACCAAAGGGGAAGTGCAGAAAGGATGATCTACTTTAATTCTTCTTGACATTCTTCACTTCTAAGTATGGAATGTGTCTCTTCTGCAACTGGGAGTGTGTGATCTACAATCCAACAAGGTGAGTTGGAAGCAGTTTTGATAACTAAGCCTTCTAAAGAAAGATGGGGGAAATTTAGAGTAATACTTCTTGATTTTCTGGCTCACTTTAAAGAAAAAAGTATTCTTATTTCTGTTCATTCTTATTTCTTTCAAATGGGGAGTAGAAGTTTCTGGGCTGTCCTTAAAAAAATCAGGGATGAGCCATGAAGGTAGAAGAACTTCAGAAAGAAACTATTTCTGAAGCCTTCTCTTTGGCTTATATGCCATAGTTTGCATGAGTGTAAGGCCTGTGTTGTGAGGTGATGAGATATTTGAGAGGTGGGTTTGGCAGGGAAGTTTTTAGGCCTTGAGACTTGTCCTTGAGGGAGATAATAAGACCATAGTCCATCCTTCCTTCTCTCTTTCACTTCCTGCCCCTAAAGTGCATGGTTTTTTTCCTGCCACGTGCTCCCATGATGATGCACTCACTCTCCACAGACCCAAAAGCACAATAGAAACAAATGACAAAGAAATGAAACCTCCAACACTCTGAGCTAAAATAAACCTTTTCTTTGTAAGTTGTTTATCTCAAGAATTTCACTATAATCATGGAAAGGTGACTATAATAGTAGCCTTTTCTGAGTCCCAATATAGGTCATTTCCTGCCTATCTCCATCAATGTATATGAAATATCCTTTGAAATTCCTATAACAATTTACTGAGTTCTTTGCATAATTACAGACGCATGATAACTGCTGGTGACATGCAGCCTGTCATGGTATGTGAGGTTACAATGAAGAATACATTACTTTTTTTTTTTTTTTTTTGCTTTTTGAGGCAGGGTCTCGCTTTGTAGTTCAGGCTGGCCCTGAGATCACTATGGTGCCCAGGCGAGCTGCCGCAAACTCAGCAATCCTCCTGTCTCTGCCTCCCGAGTGCTGGGATTACAGGCGTGAGCCACCACGTCCGGCACTGTGGTGTGCGGCATTGATTGTTGGTGGGCGTGTCTCCACGCCCAGCATTATATGTGGTCACTGGGGATTGAACTCAGGACCTTGCGCTTGCAAGGCAGGCGCCGGAACCACTGAGCTAACCCTCCGGCCCAAGAATACATTACTTTTTAAATCTTCAGGTGATTAAAAACATTATTTACTATACTGGCAAAGATAAAATTCACAAGTATTCAAAAGCATAAGAATTCAAATGTACAAATAAAATGTGCCTTGTAAAAAGTAAAAAGTTATTACAATAACAAAGACTTAGCACTGAGGAAGTGGCCGGAAGTTACTAGCCATTGCAACATTTGGAGAAGGTGAGGCAGAAGATTGAAAGTTTGAGGCCATGTTGGGCTACCTAGCAAGTAAGGGAGAACTTGCCTTAAAATAAAGAGTAAACAATTAGAAAGGTTCAAGGTTACATAGCTCTGGACAAAGGTCATGAATCCAAACTTCAGAACCAAAATAACAAAGACATAGGAAGAAAGACAGAATGAGGAATGGAAGAAAGAAATTGTGTCACGAGATGAGACTTTTAAAGTTTTAGTATCTGTTAAGTAAGTTTTTTGACAATATTATTGTAACACCTATTTTTATATTTTAGGGAATCATTTAGTCAAAGAGTACTTAGACCAGGTGAGTGACATTTTAATTAACTCGGGGCACATAAAAGAATCAGCCTGCTGGTGCACATCTGTGCACTGAGGATGGCACAAGCCTGCTTCCCTTCCACTGTCTCCACTGCAGCTTGAACCCATTTCCATGGCCAACATTCCAAGGCCGACCCTCAGCATTCTAGGATTCTAAAAATGAGTCCTTCTTGCTTTGCGGGGATTGCAATACTTGACTGTTATCAATGTAAAAGTACAGGTAGTATTCACATTGTCATTAGGTAAAGCCATTTAGAGTACCCAGAAATATCCCCACTTCTTGAGAAGACTGGGGAAGATAATAATATCACAAAGCTAAGACTATGTCTTTTTTTCAAAATTGGACACTGAAAGATCCAACAGTGCACATCCAACTCATCATCTCCTACAACATTTAAAAAACATGTTGTGATCAAATAGGCTTTGAAAGATCAGAAGGAAGTTATGGTGTTTTATGATCTATAAAACTTGAGAAAATACCTGTCTCATATGGATAATTAAATCATTTAATGAGATAAAGTTACACGAATATCCTCTTGCCATGTAAAACCAGGGTAATGGCCAATAAACGTAATTTGCTTGTCTCTCTTCTATTCCCAACTAGGACATTTATTTAGGAAAAGAATAGTAAAAACATGCTTGCTTTCAATACAGAACAAGGCTCTGCCACTTTTTCAGAAAATGAATTTGAAAAGTGTGATTTTTTAAAAAACTTACTGGATACTCATATAAATTGATAAAAGATAAGAAAGGCTCAGAGCCACCAGGGGCAATTTAATACTCAATATCAAAGACAACATGAGTTTGAAACTTTGAAAAAGAGAAACTGGTGATACATAATTTAATCTAGTTCTCAAGTGCTTACATTTTAATTTGGACTGTTTAAACACCACTCATGAGACAACAGGGACTTTAAACTACATCACAAATCACAGAATGAAGCACTTTATTTTTCAGGCAAGTTTATTAAACCCCGGGAGTTGAATGACAAGTAACTAGAGTAATCATGAAAACATTTTCTCCTGATTAAGATGGATGACAGGGCTCTTGTTAAATACTGCAGTTAGAAAGGCAGGTTATATTTTCTAGAAAAATCTCTTCTCTGGAATGCTCCTCCATCTTCAGGTAATCCTCTGATTTCTGAGTTTGATGCAGCATTTAAATGTACCCTATTTTGTATTTGATAGTGGAAAACAAACATTTAGACACACCAAAAGAAATGGCTAAGATAACTGCTTTGCAAGTTAATTTCTTTAAAAAAATAGACAGATACTTTGTCTTAGTCCATTGTCTTTCTGTTGCTGTAAGGAAACAGTGGAGATTGGTAATTTATAAATAAAATAAATTTATTTTGTGTAGTTCAGAAGGCTGGGAAGTCTAAAGCCAAGGGGGCCACATTTGGGAAATGACTTCTTGTTGGTGGGGATTCTCTATAGTTTGCAGTGGGGGAAGGTAGGAGATGGCTGGGGGCTCATAAAAGGCAGTTGGATTAGCTTTTATTACTGACCTACTCTTACTATAACCCCTCTCAATCCATGAACCCATTAATCAGTTAATCTATTAATCCACTCAGAGGAATCACTCCCAAAGCTGGTTCTCTCTGTATAACTTGGGGATTAAGTATCACATCAGCTTTGTAGGACAAACATGCAACTTATAATATATGTAATTGTCAAGTTTGTCACTTAGAAATGTTTCTGAAAGGAACTAGTTAAATCAATTCAGATTGAGCCATTATAATGTGCTTCTATCATTCTACTCATGTAAAAACACATGTTAAACAATGCTTAGATTCTGTGCATAAATTAGCACATAAATGCTGAAGAAAAGTGTGATTTTAGGAGAAATATATAAAACTCTGGAACCAGAGTAGGCAAGCTGATTGTCACTGAAATAGTCAGCTAAGCCAATAGTATGTTCAATGGAAAATATTGTCAAGAGAGTAAGTAACATTTGCAAAATGCTGATTGTTTGTGACAAAATATATTTTTCTAATCTGTAATGAAGTCCGAAAAGAATGGGAAATATGGTGAAAATGTTTTAAATGGCTACTCTTTACTTTAAGCTTATTCTTCCTATTTTTAAGGAGCTATATAAAGTGTTTCTTTTATAAGATGTATGGTGATTAAGCATAGTAATCAACTTTATCCTAATGTTCTTGCTTTATAAAATAGAAACTAATCATTTCTCAGTAAATATATGTAGCAGGTTTATTTTTGAAATGTTAGCAGTTATGTCAATTTAAAAATAAGGCCTGTCTTGTACAGTATAAAAACAGAATTTCATTGTTTTTCAGTTTTGCTTTTGCTTTATTGCATTACTCCATCAGACTTTTCCTTTTTGTTGTACCATCTCTGCTAGTTTTATTGTTAACTTCTTCCATTTTCTGCTGTTGTTGCTTTTTCTTTTTCTAACTTCTTGAAATGGATGTATAACTTGTAGATTTTTTTAGCCATTATTCCAATAGGTTCACTGGGGCTTATATACTTAAATTTAAGAAAGGGTTTAACTGCCTCAAATATAATATTTCATATTTTACAATCTTTCATTTCAAAATATATTCTGTATTCTGTACTGATAGCTTTTATTACTTATAAGTTACAAATGATTAATGTAGTTTCCAAAAACAGAGTTTGTGATACAGCATGGGGTCAATTTTGAAAATTTTCTCATTTCCTCCTGAATAAAATTATATTCCTCAGTTAAAGTTCTCAATATGTCAGGTCCTATGAGTTAGGAGACATGTTTAGATCTTGATCATTTCTGATGTTTTCAATGTTTATTTGGTAAGTCATTGACAGAGATGAGTTAAAACATTTCTTTAATGTGGATTTCTATGCTTTCTTTTACTTCAGTCAGTTTGGGGTTTAAATATTTTAGCAATACATTTATGACTGTTCTTGATAGATTGATATCATTACATAGTGCCTCTTTTCATTTCTAGCAATAGTAGTCTAACCGTGTCCTCTCCATGCTTAGGATAGTTATCTTACTTGTTTAAGTGTTAACCTGATACAGTTTTTTAAGTTGTTTCTCTCTAACAAGTGTATCTCTGTCTTTATAGCTAATATAACAATATCTACTTTTAAAGTGCTAATATATGATATAATGTGATTTCTCATTTTCCTTATCAAGTTTTCTTTATTTTCCTATTTTAGAAAAAATCAAGAATATTTTATTGCATTTTTCTTCTATATAAAGTCTTGGTTATACATTCTTCTATTTCTACTTTAGTGGTTATTCTAGAAATTAGTACATTCATTCTTGACTTTCTAAAAAGAGCCTTGGGATTCATTTGAAAAATATATGTTTATTTCAGACATCTATCTTTGAATTGGAACTTTAAATTTGGAAGGTGTGATTTATTTAAGTTCTTCATATATTTTAGGTAGTAGTTATATGTTTAAAGAATAGCAGGTGAAAAATTTCTTCCACATTGTAGATTGTCTTTTCATTCTATGGGTGGTTTCTCTTGCTCTATAGAAGCTTTTTAATAAAATGAGATCCCAGTTGTTCTTTCTGTGCTACTGAAGTTTTATTTATAAAGTCTCTCCCTATGCCAGTGTTCCCAAGAATTGTACCTAACCTATCTTCCAGTAGGTTTAGTGTTTCTGTTTTACTATTTAGATCTTTAATCATTTGGATTTCATTTTGGGCCATAACAAACATGCACATGAAAAGTGTTCAACACCACTGGTCATTCGAGAGATACAGATGAAAACAGCACTGAGAGTCCATATCACTCCATGAAGAATGGCTGCAATCAAGAAATAAACCAATAACAGATGCTGGTGAGTCTGTAGCAAGAAAGGAATAATTCCTTACTATTGGTAGGAATATAGACTGGTGCAACTACTGTGGAAGTCAGTGTGGAGATTCCTCAGAAAATTAGGATTAGAGATCCCTTTTGACCCTATTTTCCTGCTGCATATAGTCATGAAGGAATTAAAATTATCATACCACAGCAACATATGCGCACCCATGCTTATAGCAGCACAATTTCTAATAGCTAAATCATGGAAGTTGCCCAAATCCTCATCAATAAGAACTGCATAAAGAAGTTGTGTTTTTTAAAAAAAAAATAAAATAGAGTATTAACCATTAAGAATGATAAATAGAGCCATCCATAGCTAAATGAGTACATAATGAAGCCATATTCTGAATTAAAATAAAAAGGACACACGTGTAAATAGTATACCATTCCTTTTGTGTGAGAAATTTAAGTTGTAAATAAGATCCAAAGTATATAGTAGGTATTTTGAAATAGGAAGAAAATGTTCAAAGGAGAAAAGGAACTAGTGAGAAGAGCAGCTAAAGCAAAGAGGGGAAAGAAAAAATTCTAAGGTAAAAAGAAAAAATAGAAACAAAGTTTATGTACATATGGGAGTAGAGGGGTTGAAGGGAGGGCAGAGAAATGAGGAAAAGTAAGAATAAAGATCTATCATATACAGGGTACAAATTCTCAGCGTTGAATGTCATCATAATGTATCCTCAAAATGTACCAATAGATTCAATCTGAAAAGGGCCTATGCATTGTAAAGAAGTTCTCAGGAGTTATACTTCCAGCCTTCATTCTATCCTTCATAATGATTACTATAAATTAATATCTTTATATCTGAATATTTTAACATACTTTTAAGTTCTCACTTTGTGCTATTGCTTTATGTAATTTATTTCATCTAAGATAGATTCTGAGATCAGAATTAGAACTCCAAGAGTTTATTTTGAAAGTAATACCAGATAGAAGGTGGTCAAATGGAGAAAAAAAAAGTCCACTAGTGATCACGGAATAGGTTTGGAGCTTAGTGGATTACATAACGATGCCCAAAATACATGCGTACATACCCTGGGACCCTGTAATTTGACTGCATTTGGAAAAGAAACTATCTTTATAGTTATAATCAGCTTAAGAATTTTGAGATGAGAAGATTGTACTTGGTTACAAGTGATCCTTCTGTCCAATAGCAAGTCCTTTATGAGACAAGCAATAAAGGACTGTAAAGAGAAGAAAACCATGTGACTGGAGACAGAGATTGGAGTTACAGAGCCATAAACCAGAAGTCCTCAAGGAATCAAACCAGAGAAACAGAGGAAGGATTCCTCCCAAAATAGTTTAGAGGGCATGGGAAAGGTGGCATCTACCTCACAGAACAGTGAAAGAATAAATTTCAGTTTTATTAAATGACCAAATTTATAGTAATTTTCTACAACAACACTAGAAGCTTAACACAGGCCACTGCTACAAAATACATCATGGACTGTTTCCATTAATGATCAAGAGACCAGCGAATTTATCTACCAAGTTCTATTTGCTGCCCATTGAAGATTGCAGAACACTACCTCCACAAACTTCTGGGCAGGTGAGGATACAACCAGACTGTGCCTCACTGGTGCTGGAGATAGGCTTCAGGCAAACAAGAGCTGAGGGCACTGGGAATGGGAAAGCCGTTAGTTTGGGGGAGCTATCAGCACTCACCTGGAAAGTTAGATGGGCCTATGGGTTCACAAATAGGATATTAACAGATACTACATGCACTTATGTTCCTTAAGGCATAAGCATTATTGTTTCAAAGAAGTTGCATTCATTTTAATTTGTCAGCATATTCAATTTATTTCATTAATTTGAACTCTTTCTTGCATCTTCTTGATTTTATGTGATAATTTTCCTTTTGCCTGAAGAAGAGCAGATCAGGTGACAAAAATTTTTCTCAGTTAACTTGTATGGAAATGTGTTTCTTTCATTTTTGAGTAGTGTTTTTCATGTATATAGATGTAGATTAGAAGTTATTTTCATTCACAGTTTTAAATATTTTGTGTCTCTAGTTTTCATCCTTTGCAATGTTATAGGATAATCTTATTTTTGCTCCTCTTCTCGCAAATGACTTACTCTGTGTGTTTTGTGCTTGGCTTACTGTGTTTGGGTTTTAGGCTTTTATATGCATGTCTGAGTGTTTTTTTTTTTTTTGCTTTATTCATATTGGGTTTCATCGAACTTCTTGAATCTGTAGCATGACATCTTTGTCCAGTTTTGGACACTTCTCAGCCATTATTTATGTACTTATTACTACTGATACACCACTTCTTTCCTCTCTATTTAGAATTGCAATTATATGTTCATTAGATTTTTTACATGTTTTTAAAATTTTCTTTTCTATATTTTTCTTTATTATTTTCACTTTTATTTTCTGAACATTTTTACAAATGTATCTTCCAGGGCATGGGTCCTATATCTAGTCAGCTATTTAAACTATTTATTGCATTCTTAATTTCAGTTATTGAATTTTTCATTTCTAAAATGTGCAGTTGATCTTTCCAAAATTAATCTCAGTTTACTGGTGATATTCAGATGACAAAATATAGGATTTTATAAGAGAATTATCATCTAGAAAGCTGTTACATTTAAGTGGGTTTTGGCCATTCCCAATGTTTGGATCATCTATCAACGAATAGCTCTTGTTCATCTATTCTCTTTACTTTCATCACTTGGTCCTAACACTGTGGGGAGACCAAATGCCTCCACGTTTCTCCAGGGAGTCTTTACTGTTCTTTAGGTAAGTAGTAAAAATAAGATGTTAGAGCCTGTGTGGGGTCCAAAGATTCTTCGCACTTTTCTGGTCACCTTTCACAGAATCAGCTAGAATTCTGGTTGTTTACCTATTTATTGCTTCTTAAGTTCCCAGTTTCTTTCCTTTTTCCTGAATACTAAAACCTGTTGACATTTTAAAACTATAGTTTTCTTCTTGTCTTTCAACTTTTTCCTTGGAAAGGGTTAGAAATAGAAACTTAAAGAGAAAAGAAGTAGGTAGTGTAGGGCTCCCTGTGACACTAACACGCTGCTTTGGAAGGTTGGCTCCTTAAAATTTTAGAGCCTAAAGTTGTTCTTAAGCTGATAAAACAACAATTTGGACTACTAGTTCCATTAATTCATTTCTGGTAAGGTCATTTATCTAAAACAAGTTATTTTCTTACTGCTAGGAACCAGATTATTGTTTTAAGGTAATATACTAATTCATTTTATGGTTGTAGTGAATGATACCAGCAGGAAATGTGAAGACATTTATCTTTATGAGTCTCAGGAGGTTCTGTTTCCTCATAATCATTAGCATTCAGAGTGCAAATGTCATACTTTTTTATGAAGATAGAAATAATACAAGAAGAAAAGATTTAGATATCTCAAGAGATTATTGTTATATTATGTACTTTTGTTTTTGTTTCTCCAAAATTCTACACAAAAGCACCACAGGTGACTATTTCTTTTAATTAATTCAATTCAAGATAAAGTATTTATACAAATATGAATTTTTATACAAATAGAACATTCTAAGCACTGGGAGCTGATGGATGGGGAAGGTAGCAATGAAAAAACAAACAAACAAAAATAATAGAGATAGGGTATAATGAATAGTTTATTCTATAAGTGAACTAACAATAGAGCTGTCCAGATAGGAGTAACAAGGATATGAAGCCAGAAAACAAATCAATGTAAATTATATCACACTGATTTCAAGTGACAAAGGAATAATGATGCAAAGGAATAATAATATAAAGATTAATAATAATATAAGAGATGCTAATTGATGAGGTAATAAAAGCTATTATTATGATACATAGATACTTGGTTATTTGCTGCCAAAATTTCAACTAAGATTAGTTAGTCTCATATATTTTATGATCTCCTTAGAAACAAAGTGTAGATTTATTCAACATATTTATTCTTCTAATGCACCATAATCACCATTACAAGTCCCAGAATAAAAAACTGTGTACACATGGACAGAAAGAATTTTCCAATTTGTGACTGAGCTCTGGGAACAGTTCTTTTTATTAGGTTACCATTCTATTACACTGGACACTATTGGAAATATTTATGCTTTTATGTAAATATGAAATAAAATAATTTTTATGATTTCTTTTACAAAGAAATGACCAATTCTTGTGCTGATATTCTAGTTTTCTTGTTACAGCCAAAGGTATTAAAGGACTCCATTATCCTGTTAGTTTTAAGATTGCATGCTTTTTTTCTTATTTATGTATGATCTTAGTCTGAGCCAAACCAGCAAGAAAAATGTTTCAAGAAAATGCTTTATTTTAAAATAAAAATACTATGGCCATGGGATTTGAATAGATGTACTATCCAAATTAGCATATTTTTGTGATAAAGTCCTCATTTTAAATGTGAAGTCTCAGTTTACTGTAAAGCATAACTAGGCAGAAAGTCATTGCAAGTATCATTTTCAAATCTCTGTCTTGACATATCATTATGCTAAATTCTACACATAAAAGTAAGATGAAATTTTTCTACATATGAATATATATGTACACACATTACAGAAAATATCACAGTGCTTTAAGAACTGTAATAAAACATATCCAATATTCCTTAATGTCCACTTGGTACAAATAACAATCAGTTATAAAATACAATTATAGTAAAAAGAAAACACTGAAAGTAGCAACAAAATAGCTGAAGTATTGAAGATAATCACAATAAGAAATGGGAGCCATGAGTAAGAAGAAAACTTTAAAGAGTGAAAGATTTAAACTGTTTGTTTTTGGGGGGTGCTGAGGATTGAACTAACACTGAGCTCTGCCCACAGTAAAGTTCTGGTATTTTCCTAAACACAGAAATCCAATAATGTAATGAGGACAATTCTTTCAATATTGATCTTCTTAATGGGTTGGGACAATATATGTTATAATTCTAGAAACAAGATAATGCATACAAATGCATAGGGTTATATTTCCAAATTATTCCACATAATAATAATAATGATGATGTAAAAATTAAGTGGGTATGTTTATAACCATAGAACAGAACAGAATTTGTTCACTTCCATAAAGATTTTTAAATCTGATAAAAGATTTTAATTTAAGGAAATATATAATAATGAATTAAACTACAACCATATGTTAGTTACTTAGAAAACAATTGATCTGTATTCTCATCTCATACAAAATAAATTTCAGACAAATAAAAAATTACAGAAGAAAAATCAACCGCAAAATGTTAAGGGAAAATTAAACAAAATATAACAAAACAAAACTATGAAAAAACCCATGCGGAGTTATTTATAATATGTTTTTAGGGATACAAACAATTTAAGGGTGCCATAAAATTCCAGGAACCTATAATAATATGCTGATTAATTGAACCACACTAAAATCTAATATTTCTGCTTGAAGAAAAAATATATTTAAAAGGCAAGAGGAAAACTGGAAACTTTTGCAATTTATACTACAAGATGTTAATTTCTTGACACCGGAGCTGCACTGAGATGGCCCAGGTGGGTAGGCTGGGAGAGGAGACCTGAATCATTACCTACACCCAGGGCAGGTGCCTACCACCTGGCCTCCATTCCACACCAGAGCTGTGCTAGATGGCCCAGGCGGACACACTGGGAGAGGGATCCTGATCCATTTCCTGTGTGTTTCCACACTGGAGCTGCAGTGAGACAGAACGGGCAAGATAAAAGTTGAGGGATATCTCCTTTTGACTAAGGTGCTTAGCTTGGTATATTGTCATTGCTGATTTTGATGTTATTGTTACACATTTTATTCCTTCATTTTGAAATAACTTTTTTTTCTATTTTCCTAATTTGCTGGTACTAAATCTGTCCAACATTCTCACTTTTGTCCTCATTTTTATTTACGTATTTATAGAAAAGGGAATCTAGCTTCTTCTTTGCCATCTACTACTAGATACCTCTATTCACATCTTGTCCCCACACCCTCTCTTGTCTTCCTGTCAGAACCAATACCCAGAAGTAAAAGACTCAGGCTGTCCTAATTCTTCTTCTGTATTATTATAAGAAAGTGTGCAAAGTCTCCAGTGGTCTTACAGTGTACAGTTGGTACTGTTTTATATAATTCCATTTAGCATCTGTTACCCAGTGGCATATATGAGGTTCTCAAGATCTATGTGGTCTTTATAAATCTGCTAACCCTAATTCATTCTCCTTCTGTCTATCTACCTCCCTGATTCCCCAGTGATCTTTTATTCTCAGAGGGTACTGGAAGTACACTTAAGACCTGTATGTTGTATACACGTTGCTGATTCATTCTAATTTTGGCAGATGGACATGGATGTAACTCATGAGTTCAAAGTCTTCAGAATAGAAATTATCAAAACTTTTCATTTCATCTACTGTGTTTAACAGTGATACTGACACTTATTGTATTATGGTAACAAAGATGATGTGATTGTTTGTTCAAATACCTCCCATGATATGTCAGAACTGAGAACTCTACAGGGTCATTACAGATTCAAGAAGGACAATCCAGGAAGGTGCCACGTCCAAAGAGTCCCAGAAAATAGAAAGAGTCTTGCAACAAGCATTGCCCTGACATCAGGCAAAGAATTAAACAAATAACATTAGCAATGGCAAAGGAGTAGAAATGAGAAAATATTTAAAAAGCCAGACACAAACATCACCACCACAGGGAAATTCAGAGAAAAGGGAAATAGAGCAAACTGAAACTCAAACACCAGGACTCTTTGAGATGGTAATTAAAACAGACCTAATAAAATGGAGATCAGAACTTATCTCTCAGATCAAAACAGATATACTGTCCAAAGTGAAGGACATCATTAAAGAAGAGATCAATAAGATGATAGAATCCAAGATATAAGAAGCAATGGAACCTTTTAAACAGCTTCAAGAAGAGATCCAGGTGATGATGAAAAAGAACGAAAGTTTGTGAAGGAGAATGAATGAAACAGAGAACTGAATCTCAGTCCTAGAGGACAGCAAACCAGGCAATGAACAGGAGGACATAATCTATGGAAAAGGACAAGGGACCATGAGAAATCAATCCAAGAGCTTCTAGATGACTCAAAGAAAAATAACAAGACTGATTGGAGTCACTGAGGAAGCAGGAGACAGTGCAAAAAGCATAAAAACAAACTGTTTTCAGAAATAGTGACAGAAAACTTCACAGGAAAAGAATTGGACATACATATGAATGAGGCCTTTAGGACTACAAAAGGTCATGACATAAAAATAGCTACACCTAGACATATAATTATCAAGGTTCCACATACACAACATAAGAATTAAATACTGAAAGCAATGAGAGAAAGGAAGAAAATCACCTACAAAGGGAAGCCCATTGGGATCATAGCAGACTTTTCAACACAAACACTCAATGCAAGTATAGCCTGGAGGGAAGTGTTGCAAGTATTGCAGGAAAAAAACCTCCAACCTTGACTGTTGTGTTCTGTAAAACTATCTCAGAATAGATGGGGAAATAAGATACTTCCATGATAAAGAACACCTAAAAAACTTCACAAATACAAAACCTGCACTCCAAAACATTCTAAAGAACATCTTGAGAAAAGACACAGAAAATTTCATACCCATGAAACCCAGGAGAATGAACTCATTGGGGTAAACAAGAAACTAAATACAAAAGGGGAAAAGCAAAGAAGAAAAGAACCAAGAACAGGGAAACATGGCAGCTCTGAATATGTCCATATCAGTCATAACCATTAATATCAATGGACTTAATGAGCCAATAAAAGATGCAGGCTAGCAGATTGGATCATGAAGGAAGATCCTACAATCTGCTGCACACAGGAAACACACCTAATTCAGAAAGAAACCCATAGAAAATAAATGGTTGGTAAACAATCCTTCACGCCACAGGAAACTGCACGAAAGCAGGAGTGGCTATCTTGTTTGAAGATAAAATACATTTCAAACCCAAACTAAGTAAGAGAGATAAAGAAGGCTACTATATTCTTGTACAGGGAAGAATCCAGGAGAAAGAAATAACAATCATAAATATTTATGCACCAAACTCTAATGCACCTAACTATATAAAACAAACATTAATGGACATGAAAAGCCAGATAACCACTAATACAATACTAAAACAGCACTGTAAGACTCCACTGTCACAAATTGACAGATCGACTGGACAAAGAATAAGGAAATACTTGAGCTAAATCAAACTTTGGAGCAAATGGACTTAATAGATGCCTACAGAATATTTCACCCTACAAAGCAAGAATATACCTGCCTCTCAGCTGCTCATGGATCATTCTCCAAAACAGATCCCATCCTAGTTCATAGAACAGGCTTAAAAATGCAAAGGAGCTGAAGTTATCCCCTGCATACTATCAGACCATAGTGCCTTGAAACTGGAGCTGAATAACAAAAGAAATTTCAATATGCTCACAAACACATGGAAATTGAACAACACTCTGCTGATCAGCCAATGGACCAAAAAAGAAATTAAAGAAATTAAAAAGTTTCTACAATTAAATTAGAATCCCTGTACAATATAGGAAATCATGGAACACAGTGAAAGCAGTTCTATGAGGGAAATTCATAGCAGTGAATGCCTACACTCGGAAAATAGAGCAAACTGAAATAAAAAAATATAATGATGAACCTCAAACTATTAGAAAAATAGGAGCAAGGCAAACCCAAAGCTTGTACTAGGGAAGAAATTATACGGGTCAGAGAAGAAATTAATGCAAAGGAGACAGAGAACAATGCAAAGAATCAATGAATCAAAGCATTGGTTCTTTGAAAGGATAAATAAAATTGACAGATCCTTAGCCAACCTTATCAAACAAAAGAAGGAAAAGGCTCTAATCCATACTATAAGGAATGAAAACAGGGAAATCACCACAGATCCAGTGGAAGTCCAAAGGATAATAAACATGTATTTTGGACATTTGTACTCCAAAAAGATGGAAAATCTGAAGAAATGGATGGAGTCCTAGACACACATGAACTTCCAAAGCTGAATGAAGAGGATATAGTATAGCTAAACAACCCAATATCAATCTGTGAAACTGAAAAATATAATAAAAAAAAAACTACCAACAAAGAAAAGTCCTGGTCATGACAACTTCCCTGCTGTATTCTATAAAACTTTTAAAGAAGAGTTAATGCCAGTACTTCTCAATCTATTAAATGAAATTGAAAGGGAAGCAGTACTCTCCAAATCATTCCTTGAAGAACCATTCCAATTTGATTCCAAATGCAGAGAAAAATCCCACCAAAAAAGAAAAATACAGGCCATTGCTTCTCAGCCTTTTGGCTAAGATCAAGTGTAGAAAACTACAGGCCAGTCGTTCTTATGAATATTTACATAAAATTTTTCAATAAAATACTGACAAAAAGAATACTGAGAGTTGTCAAGAAAATTACACACCCTGTTCAATTCAAATTTATCCCAGGGATGAAAAGCTGATTTAACATAAATAAATCAATAAATATATTACACTATATTAACAGACTCAAGAACAAAAAAAACATATGAGCATCTCAATAGATGCAGAAAAAGCATTTGACAAAATCCAACACCTATTCATGATCAAACCCTTAAAGAGAATTGGAATAGATGGAATTTATCTCAATGTAATACAAGCTATTTATGAGAAATCAACAGCCAGCATCATACTTAATGGGCAAAAACTGAAAACTTTCACAGCAAGATGAGGAAAAAGACAAGAATGTCCACTGTCACCACTCTTGTTTGATATAGTGCTGGAAAAATTAGCCACAGAATTCAGGCAAGAAAAAGAAATAAAAGGAATAAAGATAGGAAAGGATGAAGTTAAACTGCTATTTACTTATGATATGATTCTCTGTATAGAGCATCCTAAACACTCAACCAAAAGACTGCTAGGCTTAATTACCAAATTTAGTAGTGTTGCTGGATACAAGGTCAACACTCAGAAATCAACAGCCTTTGTCTATACAAACAACTGACTCACTGAAAGAGAAATTGGGGAGTCAACCTCTTTCACAATAGCAGCCAGAAAAATGTAATATCTAGGAATTAATCTAACAAAGAGGAGACAAACCTCTACTCCGAAAACTATAGGATTCTGAAAAAAAGAGATAGAAAAGGATATCAGAAAGTGGAAAGACATCCTTTGTTCCTTGGTAGGGAGAACCAACATTGTCAAAATGGCTACTATACAGATTCAATGCAATTCCAGTTGAAATTTCAAAACTATACTTCACAGAATTAGAGAAAAAATGCAAGAATTCATCTGGAACCACAAGAGACCTAGAATAGCAAATGCAATGCTAAGTAACCAGGACATGGCAGGGGGTATTACAATTCCCAACTTAAAACTCTACTATAAAGGTGCTGTGATAAAGACTACATTGTACTGGCAAAATAACAGATGTGAGGATCAGTGGAATAGATTGGAAGATCCAGAAACAACTCCAGATACATTAAGTCACCTCATCTTTGGCAAAGGAGCCAAACATCCTCAATGGAGGAAAGACAGCCTGTTTAACAAATGGTGCTGGAAAAACTGGACTTTAACCTGCCAAAATCTAAAGCTAGACCTTTCTTTTTCACCATGTACATTCGTAAAATCACAATGTATTCAAGACTTAAACATTAAAACAGAAACAATAAACCTACTGCAAATCAGATTAGGTAAAACTCTTAGAGACATTGGTTTAAGAAGAGACTTTATGAATAAAACCTCTATAGCACAAGAACTAGCAGAATCAACAAATGGAATCTTACCCTACTAAAAAGCTTCTGCACAGCAAAAGAAGACACTGGCACTGCTAAAAGACAACCAACAGCATAGGAAGAAATCTTTAGTAGCTGTTTCTCAGAAAAAGGGCTACTATCTACAATATATAAAGAATTTAAACCAATCAGTCCTTCCAAGTTGAAAAACCAAATTCAAAAATGGGCATCTGAAATGAACACACTTATTAGAGGCAAAAGTCAAAGCAGCCAAGAAGCATATGAAGAAGTGTTCAGCATCACTAGTTATTTGAGAGATACAGATGAAAACAACACTGAGATTTCATCTCACTCCACAGAGGACAGCTGCTATTGTGAAATCAACAAGCAATAAATTCTGGCGAGGCTGCGTGGAGAAAGGAACCCTTCTTTACTTTTGGTGGGATTGTATACTTGTGTAACCATTGTGGAGATCAATGGGGAGATTCCTCAGAAAATTAGGACTAGAGGTCCATTTGACCCTGCTCTTCCCCTGCTAGGAATGTACTCAAAGGAATTTTAAAACTCACATTGGAAACACATATGTATACCCTTGTTCAAGGCAGCTCAGTTCATATAGCCCTATTTGGGAAACAACCCAAATGCCCATCAGCTGGAGACTGGATAAAGATGTGTTTTTTTAAAATAAAATGGAGTATTACTCTGCCAAAAATAATGATGTTTCATTCATTTATGTGCAAATGGATACACCTTGAGGACACACTAATAGGTGAAATAAATAGATCCCAGATATATGAATACCATATCTTTTCTCTGGTATGAGAACCCATAGATGTAAATGAGTTCTAGAATGTAGGATATTTTTTGTGAAATAGGAAATATCCAAAGGGAATTTGGTGTGGGAATGTAATGAGGGGAAATAGTAAAAATGATTTGTAAAGAAAATAAAAAGCATGTATATAAGGGGTGAGGGGTTGTGGGTGGGTAGGGACATTGGTAAAAATGAGAATTAACTTGTGTCACATACTGTTACAAATTCCCCATTTTTGTGTGCAATTGTGAGCAGTATATAAAATGTACCAATAAAGAATTCAAAAAATGTTAACTTCTTTAATGTATAAACATTTACATCAATTTTTGAGACTCTTCAAAAATTATACAATTTCTTTTGTAAATGAAAAACCTGTTCACAGAAAATTATGTGTTTCAATGGAAAGATACTGAAAATATTAACGTTTCTTCATAGTTTTCTTACAGTGAACAATGTACCATCAGTACATCTCAGAATTCTTCCCCTTGCTTTAAGCACATTTATCCCATCTTTTGGCCACTTTCTGAAGCAGTTGTCAAAGTCATTATTTCATAAGTATTCCTTCACCTTGTTGCCTTGATGTCATGAATTAATTCAGACTGTTTACTTATGATTGCTGTTTTTACAATGGGATGATATATTTATCAGATCTGGTGAATGAATAAGGTGGGTCACTTCAATATTTTTATGAGCCTATCATTCTTTTTGATGTCCTGGGCAGCAGCATTTACAGTATTTTTCTAAAAAGCCTCACAAAAATCATTCATAGTTATGGAAGAGTACTTACAGAACAAGGAGTGGCTGGACTTTAAGTATTTGAAGAGATCATAGATTTAGAGAAAGTGGTCAGGGGAGAGAATAAGAGAGAGGAAGACTCATTTATGGTACTGGGGACTGAATCCAAGACCTTCATAATGAACCACACCTCCAAGCCTTCACACACACACACACACACACACACACACACACACACACACACACTTTTGTTGGATACATGTTCACACTAATTCCCTAGTTCTCCGAGGCTGGTCTCAAAGTTTTGATCATACTGCCTCGGCCTCCCAGAGTGCTAGGATTATAGGTATACAGCATCAGTCCTGGTCTACTTTTAAAGGAAAAAAAATACAATGAATATTCTTTTTTTTTTTTTTTCTGTGACAGGGTCTCACTTTGTAGTTCAGGCTGCCCCTGACCTTACTATGTAGCCCAGGCAAGCCTAGAACTCAGCAATCCTCCTGTCTCTGCCTCCTGAATGCTGGGGTTATAGGCATGAGCCACCATGCCTGGTGAGTACTCTATTTTTGATAAACTACTTCTTAAGGGTTGAATTCTGTCCTCCTCAAAACTTCGCATGTTGAAGTCTTAAAATCTGTGCATTTGAAAGTAACTGTATAATAAAATAGAATCATCAAAGTGGTAAATTAGGAGCTGAAGTTATTTGGACGGGTCCTAATCCAACAGAACTGGGGTTCTTATGAAAAGAGGAAATTAAAACAGGCAGCACTGTGGATGAACTAAGGGTAATTAAGTGTGCATTGTGAAGGTAGACATTAGAAAGCCAAGGAAAGAAGCCACAGAAATAGCAAGCATCCTAACACATTGACCTTGGACTTCTAACCTCTAAGAACGGTGAGAAAATAAATTTCTGTTATTTAACCATCTAGTCTGTGGTGTTTCACTATAAAGAAGCCCTAGCAGATTAATAAGTATATGTGTATGAAAATAATATATAGGTATGTATGTATATATTTGCTTACATATGTATAGGAAAATCTATGGCAGGATAAATAAAGAAATCATAGTGTGGTGGGATTGATGAAAAGGTGAAAGACTTCTGAAAAGAGGGATTGTCCTTCAAACTAGAGGAAATGTTTGAGGAGTAGCCTCAGTATATTTATTAGCATGTCACCTGGAGGGAAGTCACCTGTACGGCACCGCATCTAGACCTTGAGGGTACAATATGGCTACTAAATGACTTCTTGATATCTCCAAATGAATGTAATGAGCCTATTTTGTTTTCAAAGATTTTTTCTGCTCCAGACAAAAATAGTAGCCAATGAACCATAAATATGAGCGCTTTCATTATCTATGCAAAGTATGAGGAATGTATCATAAAGAATAAAACTCAAAAGAAGCTGAGGATAAGAACACGTTTTTAGTTGTATCCCAAGCAAGGGGAAAAATGAAGCAGTAATCCTATTGATTATGAGCAAATGGTATAAAGTTAGCAAACAAGAAAGAGAGGAAATAGGAATTTTCTATTTTATTTCTGTCTTCTCTGTCAAAGAGAATGATCTTCAGACTGGAAAGAGTGGAAAGTATATTGGCTATGGAGAATTGAAACTGAAAGATAAGTGAAGAGATTGTAAAAGAGCACCCAGCTACTCAAAATGAATCCAATTTTCTGGGCCTGGATGAATTGTTCTAAGATGCTGAAAGAACTTGTAGCTGAGAGCCCTTGGCTACCATCAGTAATCATTAAGGGGATGTTAGAGAAGAATAAATGTTATTCTGGATTCAAAAAGTTTCAGAAGGTCCCTTCTACAGACCTTTTATTCTTTTTTTTTTTCAGATTTGTGCATTGCTATAGAATTAAGACAACATTTTAGTGTTAATGGTTAATCAGTGGAGAAATAAACCTGTGGCCACTAGATTAGTAATTAGTGGGAACCAGAATAGGATCTCATGGGATAGAACATGGCAGGCCAAGTCCAGAACTGTTACCTTCTTTGTTCTTACCTTTGGTTTTGTTTCACATCTCTATATGTCCTGTGTGGTGCTGAAAGAGGATTCTCCTTAAGTTTGTTTCCTTACATAGTATAAGAACTTCTCATTATATAAATGATGTGTTGTTATACATTCTGAGCTTTTAACATTTTATTTCTTAGTATATGTTTGGTTGGCACATAATAATTAAACATATTTGGAATAAAATGTGATATTTGAAAACACATAGACAATGTGTAATAAATAATCAACTCAGAGTATTTTGCATATCCTCAAACATTTATTCTTTCTTGGTGATAAAAACATATAGAATCATCCTTTGCAGTTATTTTAAAATATATAGTACTGCATTGCTGCCTATAGCCACCATGCTATGCAAGAGCCTACAAAAATGTCTCTCTCCTGTGTAACTATAATTTTGAACCTATCTAGAAAGACTAAGAAGTGAGTGTTTAGGAGGCATAGCAGCTATAGACTAGGTACAGCATCCAAATGACTTCTAACCCTAATAATAACCCCTGGTTATTATTAGATGTGTTATAATAAAAAATAAGCTCTACAGGGCCGGAGGGTTAGCTCAGTGGTTCCAGTGCCTGCCTCGCAAGCGCAAGGTCCTGAGTTCGATCTCCAGAAACCACATATAATGCTGGGCGTGGAGACATGCCCACCAACAATCAACACCGCATACCACAATGCTGGACGTGGTGGCTCACGCCTGTAATCCCAGCACTCAGGAGGCAGAGACAAGAGGATTGCCTGGGCACCATAGTGAGCTCAGGGCCAGCCTGAACTACAAAGTGAGACCCTGTCTCAAAAAAGCTAAAAAAATAAAAAATAAAAAAATAAGCTCTACAATGGGGATTTGTAGCTTGTTGAATTATATTACTATAATATGTTGATTAACAACTATTAACTAGAGGGCAATCTGTTTACTCACTATAAACAGAGCCAGTAATATTAGCCCAGTCTTGTTTGGAATTGTACACGTCATAGATATACTCCAAAAAATTTTGAATCAAACAATATTGATTGAGTACCATGCCAGGTTCTGTTGGGGATAAAACAGTGGACAAGAGAGGCTTGATTTTTGCAGTGGAACATTTGTATTCTGACAAAAGCAGAAGATAAATAGCTTTAAGTCAGAGAAAATATCAGTGAT
This sequence comes from Thryonomys swinderianus, assembly GCA_004025085.1. NCBI lineage: Eukaryota > Metazoa > Chordata > Mammalia > Rodentia > Thryonomyidae > Thryonomys > Thryonomys swinderianus. The sequence continues at coordinate 15,871 of PVIC010010278.1, read as the reverse complement.
TGCTTCAACATTTCCTCATACACAGATGTAGTGTCAGTAATCAGAGGAATCGTGTGGCTGAGAGGTTTGTCTTGAAATTGTGCACTGCAAACACAAGGATTTTACATGACCTTGTGTCTATTGGAGTGAGAGATGCGCTAGAAGATTTTGCAACATGCACTATGTGTAGCGTCTGGACTAGGTAGGTGTGCTGTCATAGAGAAAGTGCAGGGATTTCATGGCTGAGCTCTATCTGGTCTGCAGTCCTCAGGCATATGATTTAATTTAGTATAATCAACATCTTGCCTGTCATGGAAATAAGGGGACAAATAGGGAAAAAATATCAAATGTTGCAGGTGGGAAGAAAAGTATCTGCAAAATTTCTAGAAGGAAGATCATGGTCCTCAGCAGACCCAGCAGTGTTCTCTGACTAGAACCCCGGCTGAGAATGAGGGAGCATAACCTGACAAGCCCAGGAAGAAGGATTATAAAGAGCTGCACAACTGCGAAGGTCCTATCTACACTTTGTCCTCTGAATAATGGAAGCAGATTTAGAATTTCAGTTCCGGAGCGCAGCGCAATCGGTTTTTGTTTAAGGCATGATTTCTCGGACTGAAGAACAGATTGGCGAGGCGAAGAACATCTTGTGCCAAGCTGGCACAGTGGCCGAAGATATTGGTGAGTCTCCAAATGATAATGCAGGGGAGGAGGAATTTGAAGTGTATACGCGGTAGTGTTGACAGAAATCAGGGCTCTATTGCACAGGAAGAAGGAAAAGGTGAGAGAATCGTGTTGAATTTTTAGGGTTCTAACATAATATTCACGTTACTCACTGAGTTGAAACATTGGAAAGATAACAGGTTTGGATTTCTGAAAACGGCATTCAGAGTTATAGGTGACAAGAAGGAAAGAAACTACAATGATGAGATAAACACATCTTATTGGTACAACTACAGTATCTAGATTAATCTCTTCTATTAATTCTTGCTTGTGAGAATCTGTTGTATGTGATTCAACACTCCTCTAACTTCAGCACTTGGGAGGCAGAGGCAAGAGGTTCATGAGTTCAAGGCCAATTTAAGTTACACAGTAAAATCAAGGTTAGCTTGTTTTACATGAAAGACCCACATCAGAGAAAAAAAATCTCACTGATATTATGGAAACAACAACAACAAAAAAAACATAAGTACAATGATCTTTATGAAACCCCTCTATGGATTCTAGATTAAGCAGCTCTGTAGGGAAATTTATAAGTCACCAGGAGAGTACATGTAGATCAATAATGGAAGAAGGCTTAGTAACTCTGAGAAGTCAAAGCTTACATGGACAGAGAATGATCTTATGAAATAACTAAGGAAGAGAATCTAAAGTCACTTCAAAGCAAAGTACAGGAATGTGTGTCATGGACACTGAGTGAGAAAGTGTTGTAAGCATGTGGAATTTGTTGACAGTATAAAATAGAAAAGAAATAGCTACTACACTGAAAGTATGCATGGAAGTATTTTAAGCAGCTAGAATGATAAAATAGGCCCCATAAGGAAAGCTTGTTATTTTAGTTTATTAGTGCATGTGTGTGGGCATAATGTTTATATTCCTAGTTTGGGATTGGTTCCTGGTTGTAACACAGTTTAGTTCTTTCTATTCATCCTTTATCACTCTTCCCAACCTCCCTCCATCTCTTGAGCCCCTTCCCCTTTGAGAAAGTTCTACTTCCTTACTTCTTATTATATATATTTTATATTGCTGTTTATTTTCTGGGTTTCTCATTGAAGAGAAACAATTCAGTTTTTAAGCTTGTGGGTCTGATTAATTTCTTTTAATATTATAGGCTAAAGGTGCATTCATTTTTCTATAAACCACAGAAGTCTATCATTCATGGCAGAATATTAAGTATGGCAGTGTTCAAATATCACATAATTTATCCATTTATCTTTTGATGGATGTATTGATCACTTCTAAGACTAACCTACTATGAATCAAGCTGCTATAAATGTGGATATGCCTCTATCTTACAATACGATGTCTTTAGTTCTTTTGGGAAAACATACAGAAGAGCAATTGATGAGTCAAAAGGAATTGCTATTTTTAGTTTTTTGAGGTAGCTCCATACGACTTTCATGGTGGTTGTATTAGTTTGCATTCCTGTGAACAGTGTGGAAAGGTTCATTTTATCCCCTAGCTTCTCCACAACTTGTTATTACTTGATTTCTTGATGATAACAGTTCTTTTCTGGGATAGAGATAATCTCAAAGTCATTTAACTTTCATCTCTCTGTGGCCAGTGATGAGCACTTCATCATATACTTATTTGACATTTGTGCTCCTTCTGTGACTTGTCTACTCATTTTGCTTGACCATTTTTTAAACTTGTTCTTTTATTTTGGAGGTCTAATTGTTTTTAGTTCTTTACATATTCTAGTCATGAATCATCTGTCTGAGAAGTTACTCCTGCAGAATTTTTCTTATTCTTGAAGTTGGCCCTTCACTCTGTTTCTTTTGCTGTGCAGCTTTTTGAAAAATTTATTATATTGGTATAATTTATATACAAATCATGATCACAACTGAGAGTTTGTACCAGTACATGAAAGGATTTAATTCTCATTTTTTCCAGTTTCCCTGTCCAATCTACCACACCTGCCTCCATATAATAAGCTTTGTTTCCTTTTTAATCATCTATTTTTTTCTCTCCCCTCCTTACTTACCCCCACCCTCTTTTCCCTTTGAATGCTTTCTATTTCACAATATCTAGCATACATTTTAGAACTCATTTACACCTTCAGTTTCTCATACCACAGAAAAGATATGATATTTACACATCCGTGATCTATTTATCTCATTTATGAGTATGCCCTCAAGGTAGTGTTGAGAGGGGCTGCACCCAGGAGGCAGAGTCTGCACCAGCTGTGTAACGTGGGTGACGTGGAGCACAGTATAAATGACTCAAATTTACCATTCTTTATGGCAGAATAATATTCCATTTTATAATAGGCATGCATGCACGCACACACACAGACACATACACACACACACACACACACACACATCTTCTTTATCCAGTCTCCCATTGATGGGCATATGGGCTGTTTCTAAGATTTAGCTATAATAAACTAAACTGCTATAAACATGAGTGCACATATGTCACTGTGATATGAATCTTTTAATTCTTTTGTTTGTATACCTAGCAGGGAAATAGTAGGGTCAAATGAGAGCTCTAACCCTAATTTTTTGAGGAATCTACATTTTAATTTAATCTGGTTATATTTGTTGACTCTTGAAACTATTTCTGTGCAACTAAGAATCTGTTTATATTGTTCTTGTCTATATCAGTGATTTAAAAGTTTTACTTCCAGCAAGTTGTGCTTGATGTTAGGGGCACTTGAGGACTTATGGCTGCTGTGTGACACCCCAGGAATACCAGAAGCCTAGCCAAAAGTGGCTTGTGGATATATGTGGGCCATGGTGTCTTCTGTACTCCTTTCTCTTTGTTTTGTTCAACATCTAGTGTTCTGTGGGGGTTTATTGAATTTTCTTTTTATTCAGGTAACGTTCCCTCTTTTTTTTTTCCAAGGCCAGGGATTATGGCCATCTACTTCTGCATGTACACGAAATAAACCTGTGTGATTCTAATAAACTTCACTAACAGGCATCATCAGCTGGTAGGTTGTTTTTGGTTATCAGCCATCAGCTGGTAGAACCATTGTCTATCCACGATCATACTCCTAGTCTCTGTCCCCATCAAGGGAAGAACTCAACAGTTTGACATTTAGTTCTCTGACCCATTTTGATTTGAATTTGGTACCTGGTGAGAGAAGTGGATCTAGATTTAATCTTCTCCAAATGGATAACCAGTTTTCTCAACACCATTTATAAAAGAGGCTTTCTTCCAGTGTGTTTTTGGCTCATCTGTGAAAAATCAAATTTTTTTTCAAGAGATTCACTTAATTGAAACAAACACTTTCAAGTAGGATACAAAATGCGCCTGCATTAAATACTCTGGTTCAGAGACAGCTGTGCCCCTGCCAGGGGCTATGGCCCAAGTTCCTCCATTCTGCCTCCTCTTCCCTTCCAGGGTCATCAGGTCACCCTCGGCCTGGGGGGGGGGTGCTGCCCATGTATTCCTCCTGACTTCAGTGCCACAGGGGGTGTGTGCAGGGGCAGTGCCACCAGTACCATGGTCTGCCCATTCACCACGTGGTCCTCAGCACCTCACTGGGGTCCAGACAGTGTCGCAGGTGTTGGTACCACAGGGAGCAAGATGAGGATGGCCATTGCTCTCGAGGGGTTGATGTGGGGACGAGGTAGACACAACTGGAGGGTAACATGAGCACACATGCTGTCTGTGGGTGTGCAGGCAGACAGCAGGCCGAGAGACAGGGCGGCAGGACAGGGACATCTGCATCCAGGACAAGAGCGGGTAGGCAGCAGGGTCCAGCCAGGCATCCTCTGCTGAGGCCTGGGATGGTGTTCAGGGCCAGATAGAGTGAGGAGGTACAGGGAGGCGGGGAGGGTGGCCGGCTGGTAGGAGATCCCTTGGGCATGCATGGCCAGTGAGGAGTTTCGAACAGTGTCTCTGAAGTCCTACAGACTGCCTCCTAGGCTGGCTCTGTCTGGCGACCTTAGAGAACAATTTCCCCTTTGTGAGCTCCTGCCTCTACATCTCTAAAGTGGGCACTGGTTGACCTCTCCACCGAGGTTGCAGGGGACCCGTGAGCTCCATGGTGACATCTGGCCGAGAGCCCAGGATGGTGGGTCAGGAACAGAGCTGAGCCTCAAGGAGCCATCCCCATGGCCAGGGAGCTTTTCTCAGAGGTCTGATGTACTGCCCACTGCCCTTCCAAAGGCCCATAGAAAATGTTGAAACTATACGGGTAGCTGTTTGCCACGCCCAGCACCTGGAGTCTGATGTCTATCCAGCCTGTCGCCCTCTCTGGGCTGGTGGGGGCCCTGTCTGCCTCATTTCCCTTGTGTGTAGCATAATGTGGTGATGGCCCCTTCCTCCTGGGCCAGGAGCTCAGGCTGCATGAGGAGTGGTGGGTAGTGTTGAGAGGGGCTGCACCCAGGAGGCAGTCTGCACTAGCTGCATAACATGGATGACATGGAACACTTCCTGTGTGCAGTGTGGCTCTGGTCCCTATGGCTGTCTTGGAGCCTGGCCCCAGAGTGCAGCACTTCTGTCTGTGTGCTGTGTGATTTTTCTGTGGAAACTCGAGGAAGCAACCACTGTCCTCACCCTCTGTTGACAGAGGCTGGTATTGAGCTCCCTGTAATAGGCCGATCTGCCCATCTCCACTTTTCCTGGCAGCAAACGGTGTTGAGGCTTGGGCTGCCTCAGTGTGGACTTCTGAGCTGAATATGGAGTTGTTTCTGTACCCTTTGTTCTACTCCTCTGCTCCTCTGTCTGTTATGGGCCAGCACTGGTCTGCTCTAGCCCAGTAGTGTTAAAATTGTAAGTCAAGTCTGGCGTCGTGATGCCTGCCTTCTACCTTGTTCTTTTCACCTAAGATTGCTTTTGCTGTATTGAGTTTCTTCCTGTTCCATATGAATGACTGATCTTTTTAAGTTTCATGAAGAATCATGTTGGAATATTGTTGAAGTATTATTAAATTTGTATGTTAATTTAGGATATGTGGCAGTTTTTACTATAATGATTCTACCCACCCAGAAAAGTGGGATATCTTCCTATTTTCTGATGTTTTCTTCAAATTTCCCTTTTTCAGAAAACTGTGGCTTTCATTGTGGAGGTATTTCACTTCCTTAGGTTAATTCTTAAGTATTTAGTTTTTCTTGTTATTGTAAATATTATTGTTTTGCTCATTTATTTTTAGTGAATTAATTAGTAGTGTACGGGAACACTGTTGATCTGTGTATGTTGATTTTTTTGTTACTGAATTTGATTTTGAATTTGACTATGAATTTGAAGAATATTTTAATAGATTGCTGTGGGGCCTTTTAGATCTTATATTATGATAATTCAGTGCTGAAAATAATTACAGGTAAGTGTGAAAGAAGAGAGATGCTAGAAATCATATCTATACAAAAAGATTTAAATATATATTAATCTTAATTACTTAAGTACTATAAAATAAAATGAAAATTAGTGCTTAAGGAACTATTCATGGTACCAAAATTTAACAAAGAATGTCAGGTTGCTACTATTCAGCACTAGTTATAAAGATAATAGTTAAAAATGTAAACCTTCTTACTTCTAGAATTATATGATGCAAGGAGCTCTCAGTACATTATCATTGCCTTGAAAATCTTATGGAAAGTGGAGATAAATTATTTTAATTCCTAAAGAAAAGTAATGGCTTTCTATCAAAGTGTAGGCAAACAAATTATTATTAGTAACAAAAAACCTAATGCAACTAATAATAAAATCACTCATTTTCTTGTGTTTGGCACAATTTTATAGCAATGTTGAGAAAGAACAGCTTAAAATGAAAAGAAAAAAGCTTCTAATTTAAAGATAGAATTTTCCAAACTGATCTGTCCCTCATGTGTGATGTTATTCATGCAGCCTATAGATGAAACATTACAATCTTATCTCTTTGTTCTCAGCTGCAGAAGAAAAGAAAGCTGGACACACCCTAAAACTTTCTTCAAAACATCTTCACAAAGGATTTCATTCCAGCTAGACTCCTAGTACTTTTTTGACTATGAAAAGAAATGGGGAAAAGATGCTTAAGATGAAAGAGTAAATGGAGTAAAGAGAAGGAAAAGCTGTATATTTCTCTGTCCCTTGGGTTCAAAATGACTCATTGTTCTCAAAAAAGGGATCAGTTTAAAAAATTAGCCCATTTTCCTGAACTTGAAGTTTCAGTGTCCACATCAGCCAAACCAAGCACAGAGCTTGGTTTGAAAGAAACTGCAGCAGACAGCGAAGATTGACCACAAAAGGACCATTCATGAAGAGATTATAAGTAATAGATATCTTATGATTTGGAACAAAGATTCATGGAAGTCCTAGTTCTTTCAACACGTTTTTTAAAACTTTAAAACCATATGAAACTAGATGGTTTTTTAAAACCATATGAAACTAGATGGTTTTTTAAACCATATGAAAATTGGTATTCAACCTTATACCAAAATTAATGTGTATAGAACATCGTCAAGTAAACTCATTTATGTGCCAGCAAATGATTAAAGATGCACTATGATAGCCACAATCATGAAAAAACATCAGAAAGAAGCAAAATAAAGAACACTGTACTTAGAGACTTTATTCTTCTAAAAATGTCACTATCAGAAAAGATAAATGTTTAAGATTAAAAGAAACTACTAAAAAAAAACTGCAGCACTCTGAAAAAGGAGGTTGAAGAGGATATCAGAAAATGAAAAGACATCCCTTGTTCCTGGGTAGGAAGGACAAATATTGTCAAAATGGCTATAGTCCCACAATTACTATATAGACTCAAGGCAATCGCAATTGAAATCCCAACAGCATATTTTGCAGATCTAGAGAAAATAATCTAAAAATTCATTTAGAACCACAAGAGACCTATAATAGAAAAAAAACAATTCTACACAATAAGAACACGGTGGAGGTATCAGCATCCCCAATTAGAAACTATACTATAAAGCCACTGTGATAAAAACAGCAAGATACTGTATTTACATATCTGGGACCTGTTTATTTTACTTATTAGTGTGTCCTCAACCTGTGTCCATTTGCATATAAATGACAAAAGTCATTCTTTATGGCATATATATATATATATATATATATATATATATATATATATATATATATATACACACACACATATGACATATCTTCTTTATCCAGACTCCAATTGATGGGCATCTGGGTTGTTTCCAAGATTGGGCTATCACAATCTGAGCTTCTATGAACATGGGTGGACATATTTCTTTACTATATGATTCTTTTAATTCTTTTGAGTATATTCCTAGATATAAATCAGTTCTAGAATGTATGACAGACTTTGTGAAATAGGAAATATTCAAGGAGAAAGTAATGAGGCGAAAGAATGAATATATTTTTTAAAAAAAGAAAGCACATGTATATACAGGGTGGAGTGTTGTAGGGTGGGTAGGGATATGAGTAAAAATGAGAATTAACTCATGTCATACACAGTATAAATTCCCCAATGTAGAGTATGTTTGTGAGCTATATATAAAATGTACCAATAAAGAATTCAATTAAAAAACAACAGCATGATACTGGCAAAGAAACATATCTGAGGATAAGAGGAACAGACTAGAAGATACAGAAACAGACCAAGATATGCTAAGCCACCTCATCTTCAACAAAGGAGCAAATACCCTCATTAGAGGAAAGATAGCTTCTTTAACAAATAGTGCTGGAAAAACTGGGTTTCAACCTGCCAAAGACTAAAGCTAGATCTATAACTTTCACCATGCATTAAACTAAAATAAAAGTGGATTAGAGACCTAACTGGTAAAACAAAAACACTAAACCTGCTGCAAAATAGGTTATGTAGAACTCTTGGAGACACTACCATGGGGAATTTATAAACAAAATCTCTATAGCACAATAACCAGCTGAAGGACACAACTGGGACCTGATCTTATTAAAAGATTCTGCACAGCAGAGAAACCATCAGCAGAGTGAAGACAACAGACACTGTGGGAAGAAATTTTTACCAGGTGTTCCTCAGAAAAAGGGCTACTCTCTAGAATATATAAAAAACTTTAAAAATCAGCCCCCCCATTTAAAGATCCAATTCAAAAATGGCCTTCTGAAGGTATGTCCACTTGAATATATCAGGTTATACTCATAAGTGAAATAGGTCACAGATGTGTAAATATCATATCTTTTCTTGGTATGAGAAGCTGAAGGTGTAAGTGGGCTCTAGATGAATGATAGATATTATTAAATAGCAAATATTCAAAAGGAAATGGGGTAGATGGGTAAGTTATGAGGGGAAGCAAAAATAATGGTAATAAAAATGGGAAACAAATCTTATGATATAGGGGCAGGTGACTGTGTGGTGGGTAGTGCAATGGGAAAAAATGAGAATTAAATTATGTCATATACTGGTACAATTTCTCAATGTTGAGCATGATCATGATGTATGTATGTATGTATATAATGAAGATTTAAATAATAAAAAGTGGGTGTCTGAAATGAACAGATGCTTTTCATAGGAAGAAGTAAAAGCAGCCAGGAAACATGAAGAAATGCTCAAGATTGCTGGTCACTCAAGAGATGCATATGAAAACTAAAAGAAATAGTATCTAAATACAAAAAATAATTCTATAAGGAGAAATACATATAGACACAGGACTGAGTCAATGGGTAAATCAATAGTTACAAATAATGAATTATCTAAAACTACTCTAGGGGCTGGAGATTTAGTTCAGTGGTTCTAGCACCTGCTTAGCAAGCATAAGGTCCCTGGTTCAATCCCAATAACCACATACAACTATCAAGCATGGTGACTTATGCCCACCAGCAATCCATACACATACCACAAAGCCAGGGGTGGTGACTCATGACTATAATCACAGCACTCGGAAGGCAGAGGCAGGAGGATTTCTGAGTTCCAGGCTTGCCTGGGCTACATAGTGAGCTCAGGGCCAGCCTGAACTAAAAAGTGAGACCCTGTCTCAAAAAAAAAAAAATAATTAAATAAATAAAATAAAAATATTTTAATACAATATTTTAATACATTGGTAATACTGCTATAGCTACATAAGACAAAATCCCTGTTTGCAAGAAACATGCATTGAAGTTTTTTTAGGATACAGGACCTTGGTATGTGAAATGTACTTTCAAGTTATTTGAAACTAAAATGTAGAAACACACAATAATCAAATAATGTAAATTATTAATAACATGTTGAAAGTTGAATTTGGGTAAAAGGTAAACAGATACTCTGTCCTATTCGTATATTCTTATCCAGTTTTATGTAAGCAAAACCTAATATTAAAGTAAAAAATTTTAAATGCTCTGCTATATTTTTAAAGTTATAGTTGTATAATATTTGATATGTCATCCTGGAGATAAATTATAATTACAGATGAGGAAGCCAACGTGTGTGTCAAACAGAATATCAAATATCATCATAAAATGACAAAATATTTTCACTACATACTTAGTTTTCATTATTCCTTTTTGAATAGACTTTCAATGCACTAAGCTTTCAGAATAATATAGTGGTAACTACTGATGGTAGACTAAGGTAGTTCTTCCATTAAATAGTTGTACAGTTAATTTGATTTATCTTTCTGTTTAAAATGCCCTAAAAAGTAGAAGTCAGAAAAATGTTTCCCTTGTTAATAACTGTATTAAGCATTTTGGTATTTTTTTATTTTTAACAATTTACCAAAAGTTATAAATGTGGAGATTCAAAAACTCAGCACCAGAGCCCAACTCTGAGAGTGAGGATGGGGGACAGCAGAGAAGTACTCATGTATGACCTTACATAAATAAACTTTAATACTCACTTAGCAGCAGTACTTTATATCTGAAGAACTTCACGTTAGTATGGAAACATGATATGGCATTAGTGCCCATGTGCAAAACAACGGGTTATAAAAGGAGTGCAGTGGAAACACACATACAATAGTGAATCATCTGTTACAGCAATGAGTAGTAAGGTAAAAGTATATAATTCTACAACCTAAGGTCTCAGACCAGAGATACTTAGGGAATATAAGAGACCAAGATGTTCAGACCATCTACAGATTATAAAGGTCTGGTCTGCATTTGGGGGAAAGGACTCATTCAAGTTTTGGGGCATGGCACAGTGGCACACTCAGCTGGAAGATAGGAGAGCAAAGATTTGTCCCTTGATGAGCCACAAATTCTTGTGATATCCTGAAAATATAGGCTTTTCTGCCTGACACTGCTGTTTCTTGGCACACTGTTTGATACCCATTTCTGTTGCATTAATTTTCTCCCTCCCTAATGATACCCTGATTTCCTGTAGAGCAACCACTTATTTATTGTGTCTTTTAGTCTGGGTAGATTTTAAATCCACTTTGAAAGTGCTGGTAACTTCTTTCTGGATGGTTCTTCATTACCACCTCCTCTTTAATTAACTGCAAGTTGCACCCTAATCAAGGCCAATCAGATGCTATTTTGGCCAGCTTTGAACCTAAGCACAGCTTATGTACAAACAATGCTACAAGGAAATAAATACATAAAACAAATAATTTGGTTCTAATCATATAGTCCACACCAATTTAAAGAATATTAGTGTCACCCATTGCCTGTGTTTGTCTTCCAATCAGGATACCTCATCAGTAACTGTCTTCTGATTTAATTAAGTCAGACTTATTCACATTGTTTATAAGTAAAACTTTGCCACAATGTTCATACACAGACACACACAAATACACACACAAACCCACACAAATATACATGCACATAAACACACACACACACACCTGAATGTTTACTAAAGTAATGTTAAAAAGCTTCTTCTCTTGTTTAAGGCATTTTTAAAATTGAATCATTTATTGGTACACTTTATATACACATCATATTGAGAAAATTGGTAGAAAACTTAGAGATTTTTTATCAGTATTTTTCTTTTACTCTAGGTTATGCTAGACTTCACCTAGTATTAAAAAAGGATACATATATTTATCTATCTGTCTATATATGTATCATCTATTTTATTTCTCTATGTATACATGCATGCACCAATGTGCATAAAATATGTATGTATATAAACATGAATACATACACATGCTCCTAATTTTCTACACACATACACAACTGTTTATAAATATATACTTCTCTAGACCTTTACATATAAATATGTACATATATATATAGAGAGGGAACTACTATAGTCACACCACATGGTAAGTATGCATTCAACAGAGTATATAATATAAAATATATAATAAAATATCAATATTGAATGCTAGAACAACAGAGAAAACTACCTAAAAATATTCCATTTCACCATAGTTTTTACAGACCCTGGGCCCAGCATAATGAAGTAACTTCCTGAAGCCTCACAGCTGTAACTGCTGGAGCTACACCCAAAATGTCCACCTGGTTCCAGAGATTTGTTCTTGATTCCTGATCTGTCTCACTATGCAAACCTGACAGCTGGTGTTTTATTTTTATTTTGAAGTGACAGGTATCAAATTTAAGATGTGGCACATGCTACGAAAGTGTTATACCACTGAGTTACAGCCCCAGCCCTGACATCTAGCTCTGTAAAGATTACTGAGCTCTTGTTCAGTTATTTAAATTTAAATATATTATTACAATGATTATGCAATATATGGTTCTGTTGAACTTTAATTTTGGAGATGGCAGAAACCTAATGTATAATTAAAATCTGAAAAAAAAGAGAAAGTAGGAAGAAAGGACAAATGAGAGGAGGAAGATGAAGAAAATGAAAAGAAGGTTAAAAAGGAGAGGGGATGAAGAGAAGATAATGTGGAAAGAGGCAAGAAAAGAAGTGGTATTTTTTTTTTTTTTGAGACAGGGTCTCGCTTTGTAGTCCAGCCTGGCCCTGAGCTCACTATGTAGCCCAGGCAAGCCTCGAACTCAGCAATCCTCCTGCCTCTGCCTCCCGAGTGCTGGGATTACAGGCATGAGCCACTACGCCTGGCAAGAAGTGGTATTTTTCTATATAAGATGAAACATGTCAACTGAAGTAACTAATCTCAGATATCAACATTGTATTTTCAAGTCATGCTATGGAAACATTACATGTATTCTGGCATTTGTCAGATTTACAGTACCTTTTATTTCCTTTAACTTTTAGCACTAAATAAAAAATAAAGTTGGGATCACTGAAAAAAGTAGGACTGTCTAAAAGCAAGGCGGGGGAAGAGAAGGAACTAAAATGTCAAAAGAACAATGTTGCAAAAAGAAAAACAATTCAGCAAACTTCTCTGCAGTGCATCTTACCAGAGTCATCTTTCTGGTCTACTTTCAATCCTAGAAAATACATAATGTAGACATTATTTTTCCTATTTCTATCACACTCAAATTTTTAAAGCACTCATTTCATCCTCAGACTCCCAGATTCTCTATTTCCAGCTCACTATCCCATTTCCATATATATATATATATACATATATATATATAATATATAATATTTTTTTTCTCTATTGAGATTTATGTCTACATTTCCTAGTTGCTTGCTTCACTCCTCCGTTTTAAATGCTGAGGTCAAACTCTAATCACCTTTAAATTTCCTGCAATTCTGGTTCACATCTCTTCTTTAAAACTTTGTTAAATAAAAATATACAATTATACCCCCAGTTTTCTTTTCATTTTTGACCAAAGAGGTCAAGTGAATCTTCAATGCTTTCCTTCAGTCTACTGTTGATCCCTGATCAACCACTTCACTCTACTGTCAAATGGCTCTTTCTTAATGTCCTTTCTCTTCACTTCTCTGCTTCCATGTCTTCTTTAGTCATTATCTGGTTGCCCCCAACCACTGAGAAAAAAGAAAATCTTCACTGCTGTTAAAGGAGGTCTAAGTGACACCACAATTTCCAGTGACTCTTCATTGCCTTCCGTCTATTCTGCATTAGTAATCTGTCTTGATCTCATGTAAAGAAAACTCTTCACCTATGTATAGGGGGCTTCTGACCTGCTTGAGGAGTATGCTCCTGCCATTATCCCATCTACTGCTACCTGCTCATCCATGTCTTACCTTTGTAGTCCATTCCAGTTTCCTTCAGCATATGTCCCTTACTACTGAATCATTTTGAACTGCACAGATATCTCCATTCTTAAAAAAACAAAACTATTTGGAATTCACACTCCCCCATAAATATATGTCCTTTTGGCTGCTTCTATTGCGAGGAAAATTATTTGAAGATTTCTTTATATTTGCTGCCTTCTTGGCTATCTTCACATCCTCTCTCAACAGTTCTTCATTTTCCTTCCTGAAAAAAAACACTGAAATGATTCTCAAGGTTGTAAAAAGCAACAGAGATTTTCCAAATCCAATAATCACTTCTTATCTCTTTTAATTTCCCAACAACATCTGATATAGTTGATTGGTACTTTCTTCTTGCAATACCTTATCCCATTAACTCCAGAACACCATATTCTCTTTGCTTCCTGCCTACTTAAATGCCTTCTTCTGTTCTAATTTTCTGGCTTCTCTTTTTTTTCATTTATGATTCTAAAGTTTGGAGTGCTGAATGCTCAGTTGTGTCTAGTTTTCTTCTTCCATAGTCTATAAACTTAGGACTTCAAAATTATGCCTTTAGCATAATTCCAGACTATTTCTTGGATTTCATTGGATACAAACCCTATTTATATTTCTTATAGAAATTTTATGCTATCAAAATATATTTTTATCCTCATCCTCCAAAAATTGCTTTTTTCTGTTATTTTATATTTTAAATGAATTCTTTATTGCTACATTTTATATACAGCTCACAATCACACTCAACATGGGGGAATTTGTACCACTATATGACATGAGCTAATTCTCATTTTTTCTTATATTCCTACCCACTCTACAACCCCCGAACACCTATAAATGTGTCCTTTCTTTTTCTTTTCAAATCATATTTATTCTTTCCCCTTATTACTTGCCCCACCACATTCCCTTTGAATATTTAATATTTTTAAAAAATCTATCATACATTTGAGAACTCATTTATATCTACAAGTTCTCATACCAGAGAAAAGATACAGTATTTACATATCTGTGACCTATTTATTTATTTATTAGTGTGTCCTCAAGATGTGTCAATTTGCATATAAATGATTTGAACTAGTCATTCTTCGTGGCAGTGTAATATTCCATTTTATTTCATTTTTTTTAAAACCACATCTTCATTATCCAGTCTCCAGTTGATGGGGATCTGGGTTTTTTTTCCAAGATTGGGCTATCACAACCTGAGCTGCTATGAACATGGGTGCACGTATGTCTTTAAAATATGATTCTTTTAATTCCTTTGAGTATATTCCTAGCAGGGGAAGAGCAGGGTCAAATGGAATCTCTAATCCTAATGTTCTGAGGAATCTCCACATTGATCTCCACAAGGGTGGCACATATCTACAATCCCACGAACAATGGAGAAGTGTTCCTTTCTCCCTGTGGCTTCGCCAGCATTATTGCTGGTCAATTTTGCAATAGTAGCTGTTCTTTGTGGATGAAATATTTTTTAAATGAAATCTGTGTTGTTTTTATCGGCATCTCTTGAATGATCAGTGGTGTTTAGGATTTCTTCATAAGCTTATTGGCTGCTTTGACTTCTGCCTCTGAGAAGTGTCTGTTCATTTCAGATGCTCATTTTTGAATTGTGTCTTTAAAATTGGGGGACTGATTTTTTTAAGCTTTTTAAATATTCTGGATAGTAGCCCTTTGTCTGAGAAACAGCTACTAAAGATTTTTTCCCATGTTTCAGGTTGTTTTTTAGCTTTGTCTGTGGTTTCTTTTTCTATGCAGAAGCTTTTTAGTAGGATGAGATCCCATTTGTTGACTCTTTCTGCTAGTTCTTGTGCTATAGAGGTTTTGTTCATAAAGCCTCTGCCTAAGCCAAGGTCTCAAAAGTTCTATTTAACCTGTTTTGCAGCAGGTTTATTGTTTCTATTTTAATGTTTAGGTATTGAGTCTATTGTCATTTTAGTTTAGTGCACAGTGAAAGAGATAAGTCTAGATTTAGTTTTTGCAGACTAAAGTCCAGTTTTTCCAGCACCATTTGTTAAAGAGACTGTCTTTCCTCCATTAAGATCTTTGGCTCCTTTGTCAAAGATAAGGTGGCTTAGTGTATCTAGAGTTGTTTCTGGATCTTCTGATCTATTCCTCTGGTCCTCCAGTATGTTACTTTGCCAGTACCATGCAGTGTTTATAACAGTGGCTTTATACTTCAGTTTTAAATTGGGTACTGTAATACTCCCTGCCATGTCCTGGTTGCTTAGAATTGCTTTTGCTATTCTAGGTCTCTTGTGGTTCCAGATGAATTTT